>PVHY01001356.1:0-155140 GCA_004024945.1 Uropsilus gracilis
AAACAAACAAACAAACAAACAAATAAATAAATAAATAAGAAATAATGATTTGATCTGATATTTTATCATTAATAATTTAACAAATATTATAAAAGTAAATTGGGCATTGCAAATTGCAAAATACATTTTCATTCTTCTTTTCAAGTTTTCCATTTGAGAAAACCCTGGAAAAAGAAGAAGAAAGTTTATTTTTCCAATTTTATAGGTAAAGAAAAGTCCTCCTGAAGATGAAATAGTTTGGCCAAGGTTACCAACTGTTGCAGTTGCGATGGCCAGACTCCAGATATGGTTATTCACAACAACATGGAAATAACCTTGGATCCAAAAAATTGTTGTCAAAGAACTGAGTAAATGTACAAGAAGAAGATCAGGTATCTCCTAATCAGGTTCCGTGGTATGATATTTATTAATTCAGGTTGGCATGAAGGGAATAGATTCAAGGAGAACGTGTAAGTGTGCAGACCTGGAAAACAGCATAGAAGGATGCTGAGATTCTTTGGAAGTCAGACACTAAATATCATGGGATAATGAAGAAAACTTAATTTGTTGACAATTTAAATTGAGATCCTTTCTTGATCCATTCAGGCTGGTATAACGTTATCACAGAAGGGGAAGATTAAACAAGGTTTTATTCCTCAGAGTTCTGGAATAGTAAGTCCTACATCACAGAGCTGACGAAGGTGCACTTCCTGGTTTACAAGAGACCATCTTGTCTCTAATTTTGTCATAAATTAGAAATAAGGCTGATTCTCTTCTTATAATGACTCTAATTCCATCCTAGATGTTCCACGTTTAAGACTGAGTTGCATCTGTGAGTCCCTATGTTACAACGTCATTCTTTGAGTCTGTGATTCAGTGTATGGATTTTGAGGGGGCATAGACATGTCTCCATGGCAAGTCCTTTTAGTCACCATAATATACGCTCTTCCATAATGAGTGAGTTGGAACTGGCCTCATAGCAAGAGGATATTTCCCAGCCAAGTCAGTCAAAGGAAGTTAGGATTCGAACTTTCCTCATGGAGTGTGAACACAGGAGACATGAGTGTCTTCAGGAGTAGACCTACGAGGTAGGAAATGATGTCACCTGACTTTCTTCTCCTTTCCCACTTGCTGGGACCCACAAAGACAGGATTCCTGCGGAGCACAGATAAGGAGGCCCGTGAATGACTGTGTGGAATAGCCCCACTGCCAGAATAGTCACCCAAGTGTGTAATAAGGAAAATAAATCAATCACTGCTTATTGGATACCATCCCATCTTCCTCACCAATTTTAATGTAACCAGTCCTTGTGGCCAGTTGTAAACACTGGGCTCACCAATCTGGTTAAGCTCTTTACTGGTTTTAGCAGTTGCACAGACACACCAGACAGGGCAGTGCCAGGGGCAGGGGCTGAGAAGCAGCGGGTCCCCAAATCCCTAGGAATCTTCACCCTCATTCTCTGGCCTCTCTATCTGGCTTCACTCTTTCTCTCCCATGTTCTCCTACCATGTATGTGTACTCTCTCTCTCTCTCTCTCTCTTTGTCTCTGCTCCCCTGAATCCCCTCACTCCTAGGCCAAGGTAGCTTGCTTACACATGTGCACACCCACTGACACATAATCATGGGGAATATCCCAGGTGCAGGATAAAGAGTATGATGAAGGAAAAAAATGATGAACTCACTCATCCTCCCCCATTTTCCTTAAGATGCTTTAGTTTTTAAAAAATTACTGCAACTCTTTAATCTCAGTGAATGCGGACATGTGCTTATATTTACTTCACACAGATAGACCAATTTGATGCTTCACTGATTTCTGATTGAATACTTAGAACAAGGTAGAAATGATTGTTTTAATTTTACAAATGAGAAAATGAGTTGAAGCAAGGCTGAACTGAGTTGACAGAAGTTACACTGGAGGCTTGTGATGTCTCTGTGAAGTACAGAATCTTGAGTTTCTCGACAAATCATGCCTATACCACTCACTAGAGTACAACCTTTCATTTGAAAGTCTCATCATCTTTGGGAAAATGGTAATACCGATAGCACCTGTCTTGTGATGTTCTCAAGTAGATTAAATGAGATAACACAGCTGAGATGCCTGGCATAACCTAAGAGCTGGGATCTTTACTCATGATGAGCATCTGACTGACAGAGACTGAAACTGATACAGGGTAGCGATGCAGTTAAAAATTGTATTGGCAGCAAAATACCCTGGTGGGTGAAGTCTGAAAGACCCCCATGAGAGAAAAAATGGGAAGCAGAACTAGAGGACACATAAAAAGGAGGAGGAAGGAGAGAGAAAAAGAAAAAAGAAAAAAAGGAAGAGATGAGAATGGCGGACTGAGAGAACATGCCCACATGGCCTGGCCAGAGGAAGCACCCTGAAGAGTGAGCTGGAGGTGGCGAGGAGCATTGGTGGGAGAGTGGCTGGAAGAGAAGCAGCTGGTGTGAAGTAGGATGCCAGAATGGCAGGTGATGGTAGACCAGGGGCTGCTAAGGGCAGGCCTCCTGGATTCGGCCAGATGCCACCGAAGGAGGCCTGGTAAAGGAAGCTCTTGGAGGTGCAGCAAGACAGCAGCCCAGCCCACCCCAGCCGTGCCCTGGCCCGGCCCTCCCTGGCCCGGCACGGCCCGGCCTGGACACCTGGTTCCCTGAGAGCATTGAAACCTGTAAAACCCTCCATAGGTTCTGACACTTCTTCTTTGACTGCCAGAACCAACCAAGAACTTGCCCAGCTGGGGTCACCTTGTTACTGTGGCCTCACAAAGAAGCTGGTTGTAAGACACTCCTAGAACTGTCACCTTGTCATGGAGCAGTGCTGGTGCCAAGGTGCAGCTCTGTGCCGCCTTGTCTGTGCCTTTCGAGCATGTTTTTCCTTCCTCTCCACACCCAAGGATGCTCTAATCTAGCGAGTAGCTTAGGAGGCCACGGACCCCATATTACATCTGCCATGGAAACTCACAGTGGTCATAACCAAAGGCAATTTTGTGCCATTAGAATTACTGTCCTCAGTGTCCAGGGACAGATGCTTCATCCATTTAGTAAACAATGCAGTGATTCTGGGTCTTCCAGTCAAGTCTCCGAAATATATATATTTCTAAAAAGAGTTAAGATGTCACACTTCCCCCACATCCTGGTGCGGGACACCCAGCTGACCGTGGTCTGTTTTCTTATCCAGCCATGATTTTTCTCTCTTCCTAAGTATGGTGCCTCTCCCAGCTGACCCAAGCCCCTTCTTGGCGAGCACACGAATGCAAGCTGCAAAGACCTACCTCTTAAGGACTTAGCTCCAAGTCCAAACATATAGATATATTTTTCTGATATTGGTCTCTTCATTCTTGCTGAGTTGGTTATTTTCCTAACAAAATATAGTAACAGAGGCATTCCCAGGATAAGGGACATTCCAAGGGCCATGGCTTATCCATGGGGTGCACAATTGAGTGAAGCCAAGAAGGTAAGGAGACTTGGAGAAGAATATTTGGGTAGATGTATGAGAAACACAGGAGGAGGAGACACGTGGAGCAGAGAGAAAGGTAATGGAGTGTGTGCCTGTATTTTGGCTTTGGAGTTCCACAAGGACCGGAGGGGGCGGTGCAAAAGGAGACACATGGAGGAGAAACAGGCAGAGACATTGGAAAGAGACAAGTGAGGAGGGTGACAATGGCAGCCTTTACCTTGATTAGTAAATTGATGTCCCCCTTTGTTCACAGACTTGCCTGACCCCCTACCCCTTTGCTACACAGTTCCTAGTTAGAAAAGCTACCTTAGACTTGTGGCAAGCTTTCAGATTTCAGAAGCCCTGCTTTTGATACGGGATGATTTGACTGGATGGGCAGTCATGGTCTCTGGTAGTGACGTAGTTGAAAATTGTATTGGCTGCCATGCTGTCCTGTTGGGTGAGGTCTGATAGAAAGACCCACAAAAAGAAGAGAGAAAGATAAAAAGGACACATGAAAACAGGACTGAGAGCTAGGGAGGGAGATGAGAATGGCAAATTGATAGAAAAGGCCCACATGGCCTGGCCAGGGGAAACCCCCCTGGAAGAGTGAGCTGGTGGTGGCGAGCAGTCATGGTGGGAGAGTGGTTGGCAGAGACATAGCTGGTATGGAGTTGGATGGCAGAATGGCAGGCCGGGAGTGATCAGGGGTTGCTGAGGGCAGACTGGATGAATGTTGGCAGATGCTGTCAAAAGTGGGTCTGGTAAATGAAGTGCATGGCACCAGAGCATGGGAAACTGGTATCTGGGAAAAGTCAGGGATTTGGAAAGCTGATTTTGCATCAGTACTTGTTGGAAAAGTTTGAAGAACCTTGGAGAAGCTGAACAACTCAGAATGCTGAAGAGTGTAGAAGAAAAGAGAAGATGGAAAAGAAAGACTGGACTTTGCAGAGTGCCTGCCTCAGGTTTGGAGGGGCACTATCTTGGACATGTGTTTGGGACTTTTGGACTCAACAGTAATTGGGGTAAAATAACTGACCTCTTGTGGAATTTAGGACTTTTTGGTTTCCTGGTTAATGTTCCTTGTTAATAAAGTCCCATTGTTTAAATTGCATTGTGACTGGCAACTGACACACACTGATGGGGAGAAACTGAAAGAATCTGAGTGGCAGAGTTGCATTTTGAAAGTATTTTTTTTTTTCCTTTGGCTTGTTGGCTGGAAGTTTTTGCCCAATTGTGACCCAATGACACTTTGAGTCAACCCTGTTTGGTTGAGTGTTTATACATGAGGGGATGGGTAACTTCCAGTCCTTCACTGGGAAAATATTATCTTGTCTTCTCTTCCCTTTCCACGCATGATAAGCTCTTACACACTAAGAGTAGAGTTTGTTTTTATGTGGCAGATGACACATAAAATGTGTCCACTCAAAATGTGTCAATTTGGGAGTTTGATCCACTCAAAATGTGTCAGTTTGGGAGTTTCTCACTGTCCCTTATGCTGCCTGCTAACATTATCATCAGTAAAAAAAAAAAAAAAAAAAAAGTTTAGGAAGGCTACACAGATTCCTCTAATAACAATCCTGTTTGTTGAAATTGTCTTAAGTACAGGAAACATTTTTTTACCTGTGCTGATCAGTACAATGGCTGCTAGTCAGAAGTGGCCATTGTGTCCTCGAATGTGGCTGGTGTGATTGAGGTATGCTTGGCAGCCAATTTCTAAAATCTAGGCAAATGTGTGCACTAGCTGTAGAATATGAGGCAAAAGTGTACTTGCAATTGTTCTAGCAGTCACGTTAAAAAGTCAGACTAAAACATCAATGAAAATTATTTGAATAATACAATTTTTGCCATCACCTCACATATTTCTGTGTATACAATGAACATGTAGTGAACACTACTGTTTTATTAATGACATATTTAACAATTTTAAACACTGAGTCTCTGGAAACTATTTGTGTTTTATACTTTTGTTACATCTGAAATCAAAATAGTCAGTTATCCAAGGTTCACAATTGTGACGAAGTGGCTGGGGGCTACCATGTTGGATGGGAGAACCCATTCCATTCAAACACCATGAGGGACAGGTCTTTTGTTCATCCCTGCTCTGAACACATTCTGGGCATGCAATTATTTATTGCTTCAATTCATGTAGTTATTTATTGATTTATTGCAGTTGTTTATTTATTTTACTTATTTACCGAAGATATATTCCTTTTTTAAATCACGGTCTCCTCTGTACCATGCTAGACACACAGTAAATGATTAACTAACATGTAATTGCCAGTGAATATACTAAATGGCCTATGAAGGACTGAAGAAATCCAGGAAGACTTCAAAGAGGTGGTAACGCTTCAATTGGACATTAAAAGTGAGTAGGATAAGCTCTACCTTAGCCAAGGTCAATATCTACAGTCATGAGAGAGGGGGTATGATGAACATGGGGCTTTGCTCTGTGATTTTGCTTTCAAGAATTCAAACCCTGAGTGTGACCATGTTAAAAATATCAAATCAATTCTAGCAGAGGGCCTCCTAAGTGGGCCTCCTACAAAGAGCAGACTTCTGTTCCTCGAAGAGTAGAAGTAATAAATACAGGAAAAGATTGAGGAGCTGTTAAGCATTGCCAATGGAAAAATGATGACAACATTGAATGGAATCACCTGGCTAAGTCATTACCTGGGACAGAAGAGGGATGTTCTATAAAAACAAAGGAAATATAAATAAATTATCGACTTCTGCTAAGAAAAAGTTCCAATTCTGGATCATTAATTGTGATAAATGTACCATACTAATTACCGTAAGATCTGGATAATAAAAGAAACCAGGAGTGGAGTGGATGGGAGTGCTCTGTGCAATCTGCTTCATTTTTCTGTAAATATGAAAGGGTTCTAAAAATAAAGTCTATTTAAAAATAAATAACGAGCAGGCACGGTCCATCAGGTAGAGGGATGGGCTCACTAATGGCAAAATTCACCCCCAGCAAGTCAAGTTCTCCAGAAAGAAGCCAATGACACATGATTCTAGGCAAAGGCAGGAGACTTGACATATCCAGGGCTTAGAGTTCTACTAGTGACAGGTGGAGGTCTGGGGGGCTTCCAGGTGAGATGAGGGGAACGATCACATTTATTTTAAATAGGGGGCTGGTAACCAGATTCAAACCAGAAGTGCTTACCGGAGATTGGAGACAATAGTAGTGGGGTTGCAGCCCATTCATTTCTAAATGAATGGGAGTGATGTTTGAATAATTATTATGCTTTTTGGTATTTGAAACTAACCTCAACGTGGAGACCTTTTGATACAGGATTGTGAGCGACACAGTTAAATTGTGTTGGCGCCAGAGTATCCTGGTGGGTGGAGTCTGAGAGAAAGCTGTGTGAGAAGAAGCAAGAAGCATCAGAAGGCAGATAAAAGGAAGTAGCAAGGATAGGAGAAAAGAAAAAAAACAGGGAAGAGAGAGAGACGAGAATGGCAGACTGAGAGGGCAGGCCCATGTGGCCTAGTCAGGGTAAGCCCTCTGGAACAGTGAGCTGGAGGTGGCAAGGAGCCATGGTGATCATGGGAGGTGTGGAGAGTGTGGCACTGCAGCAAGGGGGCATAGTGAGCTGGTGCCTGGAGATGGTCAAGGATTTGGAAAGCTGATTTGTGCATCAGCAGTTGTGGAAGAAATATAAAGAGACTTGGAAAAGCAGACCAGCTCAGAACACTGGAGAGAGAAGAAGCAAAGAGAAGACACTGGAGAAGGACCAGATATTGCAGGGTGTCTGCAGTTTTGGAGCGCGCCATCGTGGACATGTGTTTGGGACTTTTGGACTAAATGGTACTTGGGGTGAAATAATGGGCCACTTGTGGTATTAAGGACTTCTCGTTTACCCTGTTGAAGTCCCTTGTTAATAACATTCCTTGTTAAACTGTGTTTGTCTGGCAACTGCTGTGCACCATAGATGAGGGAACCTGGGTGGCAGAGCCACATTATGAGTTTTTGCTTTTTGGTTTTTGTTTTTTTTCCCCCGGTGGGTGTGGCTTGTTGGTCCATGGTTTCTGCCCCTTTTGAATTTCACATTGTCACTGGCAGAGAGGCATTCCAGAAGTCAGGCATCAAATTCAATAGGTCCTAAAGAGTGTATTCCTCTCCCTTTTCTCATTAACTCTGTGACATGGTGATGATCTTAAGATTCCACAAAATTAGGCTGTGAAATTTGACATGAAGCCAAGACAGTGACCACCATGGCCATTCCTACTCAGATGTCTCTTTCAAAGAAACAATGTCACAGTGGAATGAAGTCACAAGTCCAAAGCCTAATAGCGAGAATTAGACATCTTGATTCAATACGCTACTATTGTTGCCATAAATACTATAACTGAAATGAAAAGCAAGACACTGGTTTCAATGAGGTGCTTCAGGTTATTATTTTTGCTTTCAGGAAACTCATTAATTGAGCCAAAGTCACAAAGGTCTGTGAAAAGGAAGCTTGTCTACACCAGGATGCAGACCTTATCCTCTGACATCTTGCAGGAGATGTTGGAAAGGACTCCACCCTGGATGTCAGGTGGCACAACATTTGTCTCGTTGCTTCTGACATGATCACAGAATTGGAAAGAGCACAGTTGCAGAAAACTATTTGCTAGGTGTTGAAGCAAGTATATCAGTTTTCTTTGACTGTTGTAACAAGTCACCACAAAAATAGTCACTTGAAGCATTAACAATTTCTCTCTGAAAATTCCAGAGGCCAGAATCCAAATCAAAGTGTTGGCCAGGCCACATTTCTGCTGAGGGAGATCTGTTCTGGTATCTTCCAGGCCTGGCTGGCTCCAGGGATCCTTGGATGTGGTTGTGGAAGTCTAATCTCTGCATCCATCTTCATATAATTTCCTACTTGCTCTTCTTTCTGGTGTGTAAATACTGCTGGGATTGCATGGAGGCACACATGAAAGATTCAGGGTAGTCTTATTTTCAGTAGCTTAACTAAGTCTAAAAAAAAAAGCTATTTTTTTCCAGAGAAGATCCCATTGGACTTTTGGACATGGATATATTTAGGAAAACACCAGCTCTATACCCATTAAAGCAAACACTGAAATTCTACACAGGCAAACAAGTGCACACACACACACACACATACACACACCATACAGTGTTAATAGTGCAGTATTATGGGAGGTTTTGGAAAGTGTTTCTCTTGTATTTTCCAGTTATTTTACAATGAACATGCATCATTCCTCACACAAGAATAAGAAAGTTTTTTAATTAAAAAGTTTACTCCCTTGAGATTCTGATCCTGTGAAGCTCAGTTTTAGTTTAGAAAACACAACTGGGGAGAAAAACGTCTCCTTTCCTTACACCAAACAGCAATGAGCACCACCTTCACGTAGAACCCCATACCCCACATGCACTTTGTTCTCATGTATACTGGAAAGCTGTTCTCCAATTTTAAAAGAATTTCCTTACTTTATATTATTATCGATTTAGAAAGCAAGCTAGTATTTGAAACTAGAATGTGGGGGTTTTGACATTTCCTACTTCCCCAACAGTTCCTGACCTGCGAAGTCCAGTTCCCTAGAGATCTGGGAAGGCAGCAAGGAGAGGAAACCCATGGACTAGTTCCAAAAGTGCATAGACCTGAGTTCATTTCCCTCAAAGCACAACACTCCAGAATACCACTATGTCAAGTTCTTCTGTTCGAGACTTAAAGACAATCGACTCAGTAACACACACTGGCCTCCTGAAATGCTAAGTGGTGATTGGATTTATATGGCAAAGACTGGACAGAGTTCGCTAAGGTTCTTCGCCCACAGGTACACAGTCAAATGCTGAGGAAGAAGTTACTCTCTACACGCAGATTGCTGGAGCGAATAAGGGTGAGGCCATAGTGTAAAACAATATGGATGCCTTACTTACTTCCTTACTTATTCCTTACTCCTGTATCTGAAGAAAGCACAGCTTCATATGCCACATGGATCAGTGACGTTCCTTGTAGGATCGGTGATTTAAGGCTCCTAGCACCCCTTCCTAACCATAAAGATTGAGATCCTCTCCACAGATATTTCTAGTTAATCTGACTCCCAATTATCTTGAAAAAGATATATCTTTTTTATCCCAGAAGCCAGTCACGAATAGGATTAATGTAGGGATCCTGTTGAGCAGGAATAAGAAAAGTTGGGTACTGCATCTATGCATCTGTCATTCTAATGGCCACAAGGGCAGCGGGCCTAAGACAAAAGAGGAATGAGGTGGTCATCAGGTTAGTGAGAACACATCTTGTGGGGTCAACTGAAGGATGGATCTCAACAGCTTTTGGATTTGCAGCATTTCCTAGCATGTGAGTAAATGGTCCTCAGATCTGAGAGTGCCTCCTGACTGACAATGGGGTTTTGACAGAGATCTACGTAAGCCTACAGCTCCACTCATGTGTCACTTCCATGTCACCTGAACAATTGCCATAACCTATGACTAAGCTCATCATTATTACACAATTTCCCTAATGCAGAAACTTTGTTTTCAAACCTGGTGGAAATGTTCATACCCAGGAGAGTACAATAACATGGTGCTTTATGACCCTTGTCTGATAGATATGCATTTGAGAACACTGCAAAGCTGACTAAGTCTAGTTAAAAATGAGATGCCTGGTGGTAGTCGTGACTTTGTGACATGAAGTTGGTGAAAGATTCAGTGAGTGTCCAGTTAATTGCTATCCTGAAAATGTTCTAGATTGATGTGTATTATCCAATGGTTACTAGTAAATTCACATAGCTGATACATTTGCAACCTTGATTAGATCTTATTAAGTCTGTTCATTTTAAGCTATGGAGCAGCTGCCTCTGGGAATGGGTGACTCTGCGTGTTGCCACTGTTGATCAAATTAACTTACCTTGATTCAGGTAGCTTTGTAGCAAGTTTTAAAATCAGAAAATGCAAATTTTCTATTCTGTTATTTTTTTCAAGATTACTTTGGCTATTCTCAGTTCCTGAAGTTTCCATATGAAGGTTTACCAATTTCTGCAAAGAGACAAATGGTTTGCTGATAATGGATTTTTGAAAAATCTGGGGATGAATGATATCTTAATGCTGTTAAGTTCTCCAATCCATGAAAATGGATGTCTTTCACTCTCTTCAAGTGCTTTAATTTTTACCAGTGTATTAATTTCTATCAATATTTTGTGAATTTTTAATATTATTGTATGTTCTTGTAGATGAAAATATTTCTTAATTTTATCATTGAAATTGATTTCTTATATCCACCAGTATCTTTCGATCTTGTTGAATGCTTATTAATTGTAGTTTTTTTTTTCCAGTGGTCGATTTGGTAGGATATTATATATATAAGATTTATATTTAGTATATCAATTATCATCTGCATATAGAGAGATATATTCCTTCCTCCTTGTCCATTTTGATTTTACTTTTGTTTTTTTTTTATTTCTTTTTTCACTGTTTTACCTGGTTGCCCTATTGAACCTACAGTACAATACTGAATAGACTATAGAATATTGGATAGGAATGATGGCAGTGCACATTTATGTCTTGTTCCTGATCCAATGTCATGTCCTACCACTAAATAAGTTTATTATCTGTGGATTTTTTAAAGTTACTCTTTATCAAGTTAAGGAGGACCATTCTACCTCTAGTTTGTTAAGTGTTTTATCATGGAAATATATTGTTTCTGCAAATGTGTTTTGGTATCTTTTTGAGATGATTTGAAGGATTCATCTCACTTTTTTATGGTATTTAGGTTTTGATATATGTTGCAAATGAATTGGAAATTATTCCCTCTTTTAAATACTTTGCAGGTTTTTGAGAATTTGATGTTAAAGTCTTTCAATATTTGGTAGAACTCACTGAAGAATCCATGCAGACCTGGACTTTTCTTAGTAGAAAGGTTTTAATTACTATTCAATTTTTTTCCTTGTTATACATCTATTTTTGTCTCATTTCTCATAAGATTAACAGTAGTCTGTATCCTTCTAGAAATTTGTCCATTTCTTCTAGGTTATCTAAAGTGTGATTATACAAATTCTTTTAGCAATTTTAATCTCAGATGAGGTAGACCCTTTTTCGGTCCTAATTCTAGTGTTGAGCTTTGTGTTTTTTTCTCTTAATTTTTTAGACTAGATGATCATTTGTCAATTCTATTAATCTTTCAAAGAACATATTTTCGTTTGTTGACTTTCTTTGTTGTTGACTTTATTATTCTTCTATTCCCTTTTTATTGCTTCTTGCTCTAATTTTTAGTCCTTTTTTAAATTTTGGATTTAATTTTCTTTCTACTTAATGACTTTTTTTTTAATCAGGTGGAAAGTTATATTATCAGTGCAAGGAAGTCCTCTTTATATATGTTTCTAGCTATTAATTTCTCCCAACAACTGTTTTAACTGTATCTCATATTTTGTTTTCACTTTAATTCATCTCACAGCAGTCTATACCTTCCCATTGGATTCCTCTTTGCCTATTTTTAGGAGCATTTTAATTTTAAAATAGTTCTGAATGATAAAACCTTTGCTCCAACATAATACCATTCCATATTCCTTCATTGCTATCCTATGGGCATACAAATAGCAACTTTATACATTATAAACCTGTCTACATAGTTTTATAGTAGTTGCTTTATATAGTTTTATTTAAATCAGATAAAATAAGAAAAGTGCTATAAATGAAAAAGCACTGACAACAAATTTTATATTTATCTTGTTTAACTTTACAAATATTTTCTATTATTTCATGTGGATTTAGGTAACTACTATTTCATTATAGCCTGACTGGAATCTATTATTTCTTGTGAGGCATGTTCACTAACCATATATACTCAATTATTTCTCTCTTTTTCTCTCTCATTTTGGAATATCTTAGTTTATTTACTATGCAAGGACAATTGAAGTGGTCAAAAAATTTTTAGTTGCAGTCATCTCAGCATTATAGGTAAGTTATTCTCCTGCTTTTGCTGAAAAATTCTATCTGATTTCATACAATTTTAAAACAGGAGTGATTGTCAGAAATCTTTACTCAATTACTGCCAAAATTAGACACCTCTACTTCACTTTTGATATTTACCATGTAAATTAATTCCATGTATTCACATTTAGCTTTTACAAAGAAACTTCACATATTATCTTTTTGCTTCTTCTTACATTCTTTGTACATTTTGATTTCTAACACTTTAGACAGAGACTGAAATAATGAGATATTGGATAGTTTTGTACCCTTTACACAGATTTAAAAATATAGTCTATATTGCAATATTTGTTTGTTTCTTATTTAGCTATATATACACTAGGGTACTACACTTGATTTTGACATGTGTTAATATCAGCTATATTTGAATGTCTTTTGCATATGGGTGCGTAAATAAAATATATACATATTTATCTATAGCCCTATGAAAGAGTTTATGTGTTTCTTAAATTATTTCTTACTAGTTCTCTTTGAAACTAACTTTCTTCCACTTGGCTTTATCCTATTGAGAGATAGTTTATGCTAGTGCATATAAATCTACAGTTTATTAAGATGTTATAATACTGAATGATCAGTTAAAGTCTATTATTTCATCTGATTCTGATAACAGTTCAGCTTTTTTGTTATGATTGTGAGCTCTGAAGTCAGTGCTTCTTGAGTCCACTCCCTCTTGGATTACTTCTTTTTTCTCTGTGATCCTGGAAGAATTCTTTGACTGTTACGCTGTGATTTATATATCCAGGTATAGAAAGTACATACTACGTAGTGCCATTTTGAGGATTCAGTTGAAAGAAAGGGGTTCCTGGGAAGTGGCATGAATTCATTATTATCACAAGTAAGCTGGATATAGATATGGATCTAAGTCCCTCATATGTATCTTATAAAATTGCTGGTGTATGAAAAACACAATGTCTAGCTCAGGTAGATACTTCTGGGTACATTTCTCATAGTATTTCCCACATTCTAATCACAGACCAATGTAATCAGACAACCACCCTGGGACAGGTCTTCAACATGCATATATTCAAACAAAGATCAGTGTCTAGAACATACCCTTAAGACCTCTATAAGGTGATAAAAAATATGTCATTTAGAGAAATGGGAGAAAAACACACAACATTGTGAGCAGAGAAGTCATTGAAAAGGAAACTCACAGGGCTGAGAGAATCAGAGAGACGTACTATTGAACTGGTGCATAGAAATTTGTACATGACCTAGTATGGCTTGGAAGAACACACCCCAATCTCACATGCTGCTTTTCTTTGGTCCGCCACTCTAGATAACCCAACAACCAAACAATTACTATCTCTCTGCTTCTCTAGGCAATGTGTAAAAGCACTTTCTGAATGCCCTGCTTTTGGAATATCCTTTTATTGAAGCAATATATATATATATTCCCCCCCCCCCCAGGAAGATTTTCTTTGAGCTGAAATTAGCTAGAAAAACTTGCAACACATGGTGTGTTACCCATGGATGAGAGCCTGCCTTTAAAAAAAATCTGTGTGGTTGTTTCTACAAATGTACAAATGTAACAGGTGTGCAGGCACATGTGTTTTGCAGAGTTACTGCTGCTAAAAGAGTTGATGCAAGTCCGCTCCTTTCAGAATAGCAATACAGCTATTCATTTCAATCCACATTCACTGAAATGAAACAGGCAATTTGGCAACTTGTCTTGGAGCAACCAGAGGTTGGAATGCTCATGGGTTCCTGAAAAATATGAGGGAAAAACATTTCCTATCCAATCTTTGACATTCTATGTTCCAAAGATTTTTGTTTTAACCCCAGTCTTAATTGCCCTTCAGTAGCAAAATTAATTGTGTTTTCTGCTAAAAGGCCAGTGCAGTTTAAGGTTGCTTCAGGGTCTCAGCAGCCAATGCATCTTCTGTAAACGGCTTTATTGCCGTCTGCGGAGAGGAGTACTGGGAAAGATGTGCTTGACCGAGGCTATACATTACAGTCCAATTAGTGTGAAGATCACTACATGAGTCTTTAACTTTATCTAGTAACTGTCGGAATCTCTAATGGAGACCACAGAGAGTGGAGAGGAATTTAGAAACCCCTCTCTCTGCCAGGCAGAAGGAGAATGACTTTGGCCATATACCAAGGGACCATCAGGGCCAATTCTCTCCATTTTTCTGTCTCCCAAAGGCCTCTCTCCCTGGCCCCAATCATTCAAATTAAGAATTAAAAATAAAAGCCAGAGCCTTTAAGGTGCATGTTATTATAGTCACTTCCAAACCTCTAGTGGTCCCTAGCAAAGCTCTGTACTCAGGGATCATGGTCAGAATTTCAGATGGAATTGGGTTATTAAAACTCTCTAAGCTTCAGATTCATCCATCAACAACAGGAGTGTTAGTCATATCTCTTCATAGAATGAGTAAAACTACTCAATGGTATCTGATTAGAAAACTCTAGCTAAAAAGCATTTTCAAACCATCCATGTATTCTTGTATCCCTGTTACTGACTATTAAAGGTAAATAAAGCTTTGAGTGGATTCCAAAGTCAAGATATGCAAGTGAACTCATCTTAACTGCTCATTATCAAAATCTTAGTCAGTTTTGCTGCCCTTTTTCACTGTTTTTATAGTTCTCTGGTTGTTGAGCAGTTTCTAGGTCCCCTTGGGTTTACTCTGTTTTTGTGATGAAGGTTATCATGAGGGTTCTTTTATCCCCATCATGGAAGAACTGACTCCATTCAGGCCATGTCTTGTGTAACTTGTCAGTTCATAATAATCATAAAAATCATTTTTTTGAGAAATTAAGTCTGGATAATAAAATTATTGGAAAATAGTAGCCCCAGATAAAACTGTGTGCTTCATTCACTTCGCAAAAATTACATGGTTATGTGCCATTTTAAAGAATGTAAAATGTAAATCATGGATGATGTATCACAGATGCTGTCTATATTAATTGGATAATCTTCAAAATAATGCGCTGTAAACATCCATGCATATTCTTATGATTACTTATTTTAAATTACCTTTTAAAAAAGTCCAAACACTAACCCTGTAGTCAGACATTTCTAGAAGTTTGAGGGGTATTCCAGAATATAGATTTAGCCTCCCTGAGGATGGAACCACCTGTCCTAGCTCAATCTTCCCAGTTGAGCCAAGAAAACTGCAAGGCCCATTTCTACTTAGAAACACTGACCCAAAGAATGGAGCAAAGAAGATGAGGTCAAACCTTGTAAAAACTCAGAGAAGTAAAAAGTTAAGGAAGGCAAGAAAACAAAAACATAATTTTCTATGGGGAAAGTCACATAATTATATGTATTATATATATGCACTTATAAATTTACAAATAGTTGTGAAGCTAACATTCATCAAAAGTATATGCAGAATGCTCATGTCTAGTTTCATTATATAATAAATTATTTTTTGACTAAATGAGAAGGTTCTGCCTTCAATCCATGTGCTTCTGAATGACCACATTGCACACCATAAACAATAGACATATTAATTGTGTTAATCAAAGGCAAATGCTACATAATTTGGAAGAGAAAGCACTGGGGTCATACTTAATCTCAGTTCTAAGTCAAGTCCTTAAAATATTTTGAAGAACCTCTTCAAAATGCTCACAATATCACCTTCTATCCTCAAACTCTAGCTCTTAAGGTAAATAAAGGTAATTTCCCATGTAATTTTATTGAATTTTAGTTCTTTATGTAGAGGAAAACATAAAGAATGATAATGTAACAAATTTCAAAAAAAAATTTTCTCTTCTCTAATACATCGAGGAATGCGTAAAGTAACCATACTTAGGAAGTTAATATGAAAACAAATAATACATCATCTTGCCCATGCTGAAAAATTGCAAATGTAAATAATTTAGAGTCCATATGGATTAGATGTGATGTATATAAATTGCTTGGCATATAGAAGGCACTCAATAATGTTAAATATCATTTTTAAACAGCTTCTGTAAGCTTTGTTTCACTCTCTTGGGAGACTTACATGCATTTTGTTAATATTATTTATATGGAAAGACAATTTCTCAGTTCCAAGTATCCAATTTATATAAAGAAGTTTCTGAGATAACACACCCAGACATTCTATATTATCTGCACCAACAGATATAGAAATTCAGCCTTAAAAGGGAGTACAGACTCAGCAAGATCTCATTTTTTTTCATCATCTTTTTTTTCTGCCTACTTCTAAGGTGTTTTACCTCCTAGGGAAGGGAAAAATGTTGCCAACTTTAAGTTGACCAAAAGAAAAAAGCTCCTCCAAATAATTTTATATGGGAAAAGCCCAAAGGCACAATACAAATACACACACACACACACACACACACACACACATATATATATATATATATATATATTACATGTTGCATACATGTCATACATATATGTTTAGCATAAAAATCTAAGCACACAGCTCTGAAATCAGTAAGCCTCATGATGGTGCATGGGTGCAAGTGAACATTCAGCAGCTGATAAAAGCCCCTGTAGAAAGTCATCTTTCCTTTTTCTTGCAATGACAACATGCTCATGTTCTGTGGAAAGCTGGGTGGGGGTGTGCACATGTGCACAGCCATTACTCTGAAATGTTTTAAGTATTCGGTGACTCTGAGAAGACTTGACTTTCCTCTACCAGTATTTTCCATATTTATTTTATAACTTATAATTGCAAAAGGAGATATGTGATCATGCTCTATTTGTCATTGTCCAGATGCTGACTTCTCCTGGGGTCCTTAGAAACATCCGTTTAAGGAACAATTTATTAACAAAGCACCCAAGGTCTGGTTGCATAATAATTGCCCTATCCAAGGACCTACCAGAAAACGGGCTTCTCCCATCACTGTCAGCAAATCAAACCCTCCCCAGAAGGGAATTAATTAAAATAAAAGCATTTTCCCTCCAAATTGCAACAACCACCTCATGAAGGGAAAGATGGTTTGGGGATGGCCCAAATTCAAGTTCCCTGGTTTCTTGGGGCTGCACAGCTGGAGTTCAGCAGCCACAACTGACTTCCCAGCGAACTCTGGGTCTCATTGCAGGAGACCACCCGACACCACTCTGAGCTGGGGAGAAACGCTGGGAATGCAAGTGGAGCCTGAAAGGACAGGTGCCCGTCTACCAGCCTGCCCTGCGCCTTCACGTCGGATTCCAGAATAGCTTGCAGAGTCTCTCCTAGCCCTCTACCCTAGATGGAGTCTGCTATCTGCCCCCGGCCCAGAGTTGGTGGCCCCAGCCAAATTTAGATGCATTAATAGCACGTACTGTTAATGGATGGTGCTAAAAGGGCGCACGGCTCATCTCTCCCTCCGCCTTGCTCTGTTACCTCTGACAACCACTCCAGTCTGGAAGAGACCCGTGTGGCTTCCACTCAGCACTAGCCCAGCAACTAAGTACGTTCTTACAGGGGACATCAATCTCAGATGCCAAAGCTTGGAGATTTGCATTGCAAATAGCCAACCGTGGTGACATTTCACAACTGGGAGCAGAACCTGAGGCATCCTCCTTGCTTAGAGCTGGAGGGGAGAAATCCACTTTGTAGTCAAATGGAGTGCAGAAGAAAGGCGGGGAGGAGGCCGGTAGAAATGGGACCACGTGTCTTTTGAACACACAAAGGATATTGATTTTTTTAAATATTGGAGGAACCATTCTTTACCATGCCTCACCTAGTCCTATCCCTCACTCCTGACACTGGGTGGTGCTCCATATGCCCACTTCCAATCCATACTTGATGCCTGACAGACCAATGACCTTCTCCTGACTCAAGCTGTTCTGTAGGGTTTTATAGAGATAGATTGAATGATAGATAGATAGATCGATAGATAGAGTGATACAGTGATATGGTGATACAGTGATAGAGAGATAGAGATAGATGTAGTTATATAGATAAAGATATATATATAGATATTTATATAGATATATATTAGATATATAGATCTAGATATAAATATCTAGATCTATATACCTATATCAATATATATATATATATTGCATATATTTTTTCCAGTTCTTAAGAGCCATTTAGATCTCTTACTCTGTTGATTTTCCAGTACATATCTTTCACAAGGATTCATTCACAAAATATAAATAAACCTAAAGATGTTTTCAAAAATTGAAGTTTGTTACAGAGGAAGGGTTTTGCACTTGATGCAAATTAGCTATTCATATTTATAATTCACATATATATGTTAGGACAGTTATTCTTCTAGAGGAATGTGTTGATGCAGAGCTGGTTTTGATAGAAGAAATATCTGGATAAATGCTAGCTCTGCTGGTCTAATTTTATGATTTCAGACCAGTTACTTAACCTCTACAACCGGACTGTATTTATGTAAAATTAAAATGGGGAATGTAATAGCACTAACCTTCTAATGCTGTTGTAGGAATTAAATGGGATTATAGTAGACATTAGGGGTTTAGCCCAATGAGTTGCAAGGAGTAAGGACTGATTAACTATTGATATTGTTGTTTAATTATACATTGGCCTGCTGGATAGAATCTGGTGGTGGATCTGGAATAAGATAGGCCTGCTTTGGATTCCACATGCTTTACATCTCCGAGCAATTTATTGAAACCTCAGAAGCTGATTTTCTAATCTGTAAAATATGGGTATTTTATCATGCTTGATAAGGTGGTTTTGAATATTAGCTGAAGTGATATGGGCTTGCACCTGTAATGTTTAGTAATAATTCTTATATTCCCCAGACTGTAGATGCTTAGTTTGAATTCCAGATGCAATTTACCCACTTTTATTCCATAAGAGTATTTACACTTATGTAAAATGGAGGATACCATAGAACTAGCATCCAAATGCTGTTGTGGGAATTAACAGGATAATGATAGTGAATATAAGAGGTTGGTTTAGCCCACGTATTCTCAACTGTAGTCCAGGAATCTATCAGAGTTCCTGACACCCTTTCAGGGATCTGTGAGGTCAATACTATCTTCCTAATAATAGTAAAATGTCATGTGCCCTTTCCACACCCATTTCCTCACAATCATACAATAGAATTTCCCAGAAACTTTATGGTGTGAGATAACGTGCTCACTCTGAGGCTAACATATGATGGGTTATAAATGTCATTTAAAAGTGTCATTATTTTAAACCACTTTCCCTTCTGATCCCTATTATTGGGAGCATCAATAGATGTAATCCATAAAACAAAATTGCTTTGAGGGTCTACAATAATCTTTAGGCATTAAATGAGATCCTAAAACTTTCTAGGTGCCTCTCTTCCCCACCTAGAAAGTCATCTTAAAATCTACCAATCTTGTGGGCACTCTGTGTATCTTTCCCCATAGCACAGGACCATTCTCTGCATAGATCTGTCATCCTTGGCCCCTGCATTGTAACTGTGATCTGTTTTGTAGGACGTGATTGTTAAGTAGTGCTGTGGACATATTTCTGAGTTCTTCCTGGGTCCAAGCAACAGCCGCACTATTTCTGGCTTTGGTAATATTATAAAGCAATGGTTCTCCAAGCTTTGTCTCCTTGGCATTAGCAGTCTCTGAAGGATGATTCTTTATGCTTGGGATATGGTGTTCCTTGACCCAAATATGCTTTTGGAGAATGAATGCTCTTATGTCTTCAGCATCTTCCTGATATTTTCTATCTTCTTTAATTGCCACACAAACCCTTTCACATTTCTAGATCTTTGTTCAAATGGTATTTTCCTGCTAATAAGTTCTGCCCTTGGCCTCCTCCACCAGATCTACTTGTTGAAAGCCTATATCCAGCACCACTTTACCATGAAGCCAGAAACCATGTATCATCCCTCTCAAGAGTTCCAATATCTACCTAATAGAAATCTACCAGCAGTAGGTATGTCTGTCTTCCCCCATCACTGGTAAACTTCTTAAAGAAGGGAACTCTTTCTGACTCCTCTTTTCTTAAAATTAAGATCAAATTGATTTACATTACTTGTCTGGTTTGGGGTTATAGTTTCAAACTTCTATAATTATATGTACTCCCCCAACCAAAGCCCCCATGATCTACTGGGCCTCTCCCTTTTCTGCTCCCACCCCATCACCTCCTCTTTTGTTTGCCTCCACTTTGCAGTCTAATGTCAATGGTTTTGTTACTGGTTTGGTCTTGCCTGACCCTTCATTTTTCCTCTCTATAGCCTACATGTAAGTGAGACCACCCAATACCTTTCTTTCTTCTTTTGACTTAATTCACAGCCCTTCAGATGGATGTTGCCATACCACGCCACCTCTCTGTCACCCACAAAACTTCAGCCTGGCCTATTCTTACACCTTATGCACTGCAGAAGCAAATCAGGTCCTGTGAAATATTTCACTGAGATAGAGAAAAAAAAAGGGGGGTGTGTGTGGTACCTATTTGACAGTGGCATTTTATTGTTGCCCATAGTAGCTGGGAAATTCAATGCATCCAGAAACAGACTTTGATTCCCACCAAGTGTGAAAATCTATGGTCATGCAGAAGCTGTGAGGTTTTCCAGGAAAAGTTTCACCTGCACACACAGAGAGGTAAACCACTGAGTTAGAATTCATGACTGATGAGGAGGTGATTGGGAGAGAGGGGCAAGGAAGATGCTGGAGCCAAGGCTGAATCATTAAATAGCTCACATACCCCATTAAAGAATTTGGCTTTTACTCCACATAATACCATAAAATAATGTGACAGGACTTGGGATGGGGAGTTTTATGACTCAGCAGGTAAGGATTTATAACGAGAGGCCCTCACTACATCCTCCAAATCACTGCACTGATTGAGGCATTTCAGCCTGACTAAGACATTCAAGTTTGCAGGTTCTAGTCTATTTGGACAAACAGGGTTTCAGTCTATGACTCACTCCCCACCACACTCGAACACACACACGGACTTTCCACAAATTAATAGCACAATTAAATGTTGGTGCCTTTCTGGAACAAATCAAGACCCTCGGGACTGCAAAATCAGGCAGGAAATACCCCACAGGCGGCCTGCCTGGCATGATTTCCAGACTTTGCAAGGGAATCTCAAATACTTTTATTTCTCAGGGAACTATAGTATTTCTCCTGTAGCTCAAAGTTAGTTCTTTATCTTCAAGGAACTATAAACAAATTCAGTTTTGGCAATCACCACGGGGGAAGATAGTGCTGATGTAGGGATTGAAAATTCCGCTTTGACTCAGTCTCTTTTTTTGCCAGAATTTCACAGCTGTTTCGTGTTCCCGTGCATTCTTCAGTTGCTCTACATTTTGTTCAGCTTTAAATGGGCAAAGCAGAGACAATGCTTTCTTTGGAACATGATGACTTTCTGTCTCTGGACTGGAAACTGTTATACGCATTAAGACACTGACTTCCCAATTCACCAGTTGCTCTCCAGTTAAAGTAGCAACCAAACCCCCAGGCAGTTGTGTTAATGAGGTTACACTCTGTACAATTAATGAAATACATTAATATCATTATACTTTCCTCCACTTCTTTGCTCAACTTTTAAATAAGGTTTCCAGACATCTCTGCTTTATGCTGCAAAGTTGTAAGAATGATCTTAAATAAAAAGGGACAAAAATGAGCTATATTTTATACTCAGGGTAAAAAAATCATTTCATAGCATTTTTAGACCTGTATGACCTTTCTTGATAAATTATGTTGACCCAAGACTAAATTGGCTTAGTAGACTTTTCTTAATGATACAAAAGGCTTATTTGCTTTTATATTAAACATTTAATTTAATTTAATATATTCTCTTGATAGTATATCTGGAGTTATTCTGCAAAAAATTTCCCTTATTTCTTGGTAAAAGTAAATTTCAATTTTGAGAGCTTGAGTAAGCAAAAATAATTTTTAAAAAGACCAGCACAATCAAGGACACCATTGTAATACTACTATAGACACCTATGTTCCTGCATAGAAATTGGGGAAATACATTAAAATATCACTCCCATAGCATTAGCAATGGATAGATTACTAATGATTATTAATTTGGCAGTAAGAGTTTTTATATCACTAAACGACTGTACTCAAACTTCCTCTTTTAAAGTCAGAAAAAGTAATATATGTTTACCTATATAAGTCTTTAAACCAATGCATAACTGAACTTTCTAAATATATGTAAATTTGGAATTATCTATGGATACATAGTTTTGATCCATAAATTGATACCCAGCAATTTTAGGTCTATGGAGTCATTAAATTCATCTTTCCATGATCTTGAATATTAGAACAGATCATTTACATATTCATCAAATCTTTATTGTGAACCTACTATGTGCTGAGCACTATGCTGGAAGAACATAATTTAAGCATAATTTAAATTAAGGGGTTGAAATGTATACACGCATGGAGGAAATAATTTGATTGTCCCCACAGTAGATTTACCTTTCTAATTATGCTTCTCTTAAACCAATATTAAAATTACTTAGTACTCCCTAAACACAAATCCACTAATGGTGGGGAAGTGACTTTGGAGGGAAAGTAACCTCAGGGCATTCCCAGTTCAAGCTTTTTAGATTTTTTTCCCTCTACCAAAAGAACAGAGGCAAGCAAGCCAAGTCTTGCAAAATGTTGCAACAATTTACTGTGCCACTAATTCTTCCGGTGCTGGACTGTAAGCCTGAAACCCATCACCATAAAGACAGTGTTTTTCAGCTGCAACACCAGGATGACCCTACCGCATCCCACCCTCCTCCAACAGTGCCTAGGGGCTGGGGATCTGAAGGGTCCTGGCAGCCAATGCATCTAGGAAGCATATGAACATGCCTGTGAAATTTCAGCTGAAGAAACTGCCCTACGATCATCACCTTGGGTGTCTGCAGAGTTCACATAGGCACCGGACAGCTGTCTTGTCTCATTCCAGACCGGATTTCCATACTGGGTATAATGACATCACTGGAACCATTACTTTGCATTTAGAATCAAACGGATGCTCATTTCAATGAGAATTAGAACTATCAAAGTATGACTGCATTGCTGCCTGTGATGGTTGTACTATGATGGACGTTGATCTAGTTTTCAAAATGACTTTTCCTGTCCTTATCTGGAATTTGATTTAATTTGAAATCAGTGTGACTGATACAGTCTTCCTCTGGTCTGATACTTCAATATCCTGAAAAACAACGCATTGGAGCTACTTCCTTCACTCCATTGTTAGTCTCAAGGATATGAATGGATAGCTTGCTGAGGGTGGCATGGTATGGAGCTGAGTCTAAGTTCTCCCCTATTGTGTGAACTCCCAGTACTAGCTGGAGGTGCCAGGAGACCTTGGTGAAACCCCACTTGATCACCAGCACTTTGCACCATTTGGGGACCCATGGGGCATTTAGAAACATTTTTGCATGAATGGATAGGAAGGAGCTGAGTTTTAAACTCATTCCTTCCATTAAAAATGAGGATCTCACTTCACAGACTCATTTCTGAGAACTCTATTCCTCTGCAGCGACTTTCTAACATCTTCAATTCTATAAATAAAACAGCATGAGCGTAGTCTGGGGACAATTGGTGCCACACCCCCTGCCCTCCCAGCACATTCAACTAAAATGGAGGCCAAAAAGCATCTGAAATTACTTTCCAAGCCAAAGTATCTTCAGGGTAAATGACATGGGGACTTTGGGGGCAGACATAGTGAGTGGGTTATGTTTAGTGAATAACAACACATGCCACTTCATTAATGGCAGGGGTGATGCTGAAAAGACAATGAGCAATTTTTCTACTTCTAGTTTCAGCAATAATTGAATTGGTGCCCATTTCATGCAGTTGTCAGTCATGTAGCAACATCACCTTTCTGTCCAAGTAAACAGGAAAACCTTACAGACATATGGAAGGATTCATTGAAGCTGGGGATTACTGATTGCTCATGTGTAGAGTCTGGATAATGTCTGAAGCTCAAGGACCCCACAGTAACCAACAGAGTCAGAGAACAATGGTTTTATAGATAAACCAACATTATTTTATGACATACAAAATCTGCGATGATAACTTGAAATTGAAATACAGGCATAAATTTAACATAGAAATGTATCCCAAGCTACTAGAAAACTCAACTATCACTTATCACTTAGGGAATATCCTTAGACATGATACATATATTTTCCATCTTAAATACATGTATAATATTGCACATTTATGATGCTTATCTGTTGTCTGACAGGTATGTTTACTTAAAGACAAGGTACATGAAATATATAATTCAGAAATGGAGTCTGGCTGTTGAAAATGTAGGTAGGATATATGGATTATGCAAATGCTTGGTAGGATTAAATTCAACAGCAAAGAAAAACTATTATGGGATGAAAGGAACTAGCTGTATGTTGAAACAAATGACTTGTAATGTGGGTTTTCCTTACTGGCTCCAACTTGTGTTGGGACATAACTTCATTTTACCTTTAAAAAGTTTGAACTCATGATAAGTAAAAGTTAGAAAAGTGCATTTATGTTATCATTTTACAAGTTATACTGAGCCAGATTATTTGATAGTACCTCCAAATTAACTGAGGATTTTGTTAGGGGCATTCTTAATAATTGTGGGCTATGTTTAATTGGAGATGAGGCCACTGAGAATCTCAGCATAACTGCTATTGATTCAGAACCTGGAGCTGATTGGACACCAGTCCTCGCTCTATGTTTACGTGTAGTAAAATCTCATTTAGACATCTTCATTTGAAACTCATGACCTTTGAACAAGCTATACTGTTCTTTATTATCTAGGGGGGGATTGTAATAGCGGAAAATGAAACCGCAACATGATCTCTGTGCTACACTATAAATACTGAATAGAATAAATGGTTTAAAAAAAATGAGCATTTTTCCTGTGTAGTCAAATGTGGCAAGTGTGCAATGAAATCACTATTGTCTTCTCTTAAAACATATTTAGTGTAACATCTGTATTGAAATATTTTTTAGTGTGTGTGGTTTCGTATTGCTATTTCTAGATATCTCTCTCTACCTAGGTAGTCATTGAAATCTGTGTATCTAGTTGGGTGCATTTTTATGCATTTTTATTTGATTTACCTAATGCTGCAGAATTCACATTTTCACTAATTAAGGATAGCATCCTTTACTTTTTTTCATATTCATGGCATTTATTTTATCAGGAGAAAGTACTATAGAAGTTACTGGATAACCCATAGTTTCCTAAATAGCATTTCATTCTATATCAAAATGGAAATTCAATTAGTATCTTTACATCATAACTTTGAAAGTTACGATAGGGCCGTTTAAGTCATCAATGTGCTAATATTAGTGATTCTCAACAGAGACTAGTATTTCCCTCAGGAAGTGTTGGACAAGGTCTAGAAAGTTTCGGTTATCACAACAGGACATACTACTGGTACCTTAGGGTAGAGTCTGAGGGAGTCGCTGAAGGTGTACAAGGCATGGAAGAGCCCACAACAAAGATTTCTTCAGCCAGACTGTCAATAGCGTTCACATAATATTTTTATTTCAATCCCTATATAACGGAGTAAGGTCTCTGTCCAAGCTGTCAAACATGAAAATGATCCAAGTTATTAGTTTGACGATTAGAAGGCCCATGGGAGGCCACCTTCCAAATAAACATGACCTGCTTGAGTCCCACACTGAATTAGAAATATTAAGATTGGTTGGACTGTCATTAGGAGGCGCTTCACAAACAGGGCCTGAAGGTTTATTAGAAGCCCAACTCCAGCTTACATCAGGCAACGAATGGTCAATATTTTATTGGGAAGGTGCAATCCCTGGTTGATGGAGACGAAGAAATGTAAGCTGCAGGTGAGAGAAAATGGGAGGTAAATGCAAATGGGGCCTTTGATGCCAGCTACTGCCTGGTGAAGAGTCAAAGTGACACAACAATTCATTCAGCAAATCTGTTGAGTTCCTAGGGGCTTCTCTGCAATGCTCTCAGGTTAAGTCTCAGAGTATAACTGGCAAGGTAAGAAGGAGGAATATTGTCTCGTTCTCATTGGACAATTTACCTTATGGGCAGTTAACCCCCAAGCACAATTTGATAAATGATATTTCTTCCCTTCTGCACCTTTAAGGCTACCAGACACCCTCCCAGCATTCACAATCTGAGGAGGGTTGGAGTAGCCCAGTGGGGTGGTCAGTTTTAGGATCCCTAAGCTGAAGCAGGAGGGCCTGGTCTTTTCTGGGCAAGTCAGTGATTCATCCCATGGTAGAGAGAGCTCAGGGAATAGGGCAAGTGAAGAGATGTATATCTGGTGGAGCAAAAACAGCACAATGATTCTTTGAACTCTTTGCCCACTATTCCTAGTTATTCCCTTCCAGGGCATGTTGGACTGTAGTCCTTCCCATGTGTCACTGGAAGAATCCAGTCGTCTAGTTCAGACAGGTGGTGAGAGGAAATCATGTCTCCTACTGAGACAAATTACCAGGGAAGGAACCTACCGAGTTCAGCTCTCACTTTGGGACTCTAGCTCCCACAGACAAGGAACTCCAGCTTGTCAACCTGTGTCAATCATGTGAAGATAACAATAAACTCAGTCCCTAAATGTTACCATCCTGACCTAAAACAGGCATGCAGCATAAAAAGAAGAAACAAAACCTTATCATTCATTAAGCCCTGCATGTATGGGGCGGGGGGGGGGGGGCAGGGGGCTGGTTTCTACACTAGCTAGCCTGTGCTAACTGATTATATTTGTAGCATCATCTCCAGTAGTGGAGCAATGGTTAACTTAAGCAGCATGACCATCATCCAGGAGCAAAAATTAGGGCCCTCAGGCATAGCAAATGCTTTCAATTTTGCTTAAACATATCCACACTTCGTTGTGAAACCAAATGCAAGATTAAATGGAGCAATAGCATTTATTCCTTACATGATAACTCCTTCAAAAGAACATATAGTAGAAATATAAAAAGATTTCCCAACTAATTTTGCTTCTGAAATGATGCACAGATATTGAGGAAGCTTAATTTTCCAATGTGGAAAATGACAGACAGTATCCCAACAGTTGTCTATGGCATGGGGTCCAGGGATGTACTTTCTTTTTTCAACTGTGCATATACAGAGAGAATGAGAAGAATCACATTTATTTTGCATGTATTTTGCAATATATAGTTAGAGGCTTTTCCATCTGTGGTCTAAGTTATATATTTAAGCTCAAAGAGATTACAAAAATGTTCCTAAATCAGATTTTTCAAGTCTTCAAAGAAATATGAAAGTTGCATTTTTAATCCTAAACAGAAAAATGTGGTTAGAAATTAGAGTTCTACCTTAAATGACTATATCTCATTGAAACTTAGGGCCAAATCTGTGGCATAATGATTATTGTTATTATGCGATGATTTTTAAAAAATGGAGATCATAGAATATTTTAAACATGTGCAAAACCTGATGCCTGGTAAAAGGCATAGCTAGGATGGAACCCTGTGTCTCTCTATAGCTCCAAAATCTCCAGCTCCTTACTATACCTGTGATGTTTCACCTGTATTCCTTGAACTTCCAGCTTCAGTAGCCCCCAAATAATGATTAAATATGTAGAATATCAAGTTCAGTCTTAGGTCTACTGACTTAGAATCAAACCTGCAGCAAAGTTCCCAGCTCATTTGCATGAGTGTTGGGCAGTAGGGCCAATCATAATATACATCTGACCTCTCCAAAGCTTGGGTGAACCAGTTGTTCCTTGCTTACTTAAAACTAAGTCATGTTTATAAGCCAGGAAGTTTCTTCTTCTTCATGTTGATATTTCTATCAACATGGGCAAAATGGCTCATTTTCAGATCCCAAATCCAAACCAAAGTGGTCTAGGAGGTCTTCTGTAACACAAAGTGGAACTGAGAGTAGGGTTTCTAGTCTGGGCACTCCATGGGGATCTGAGCAGAATTTAGCAGTGACCTAGCAGATTTGTGAATGCTTCGCTCATATCTGAGTTGTTCTAAAGCTTCCTGCGTATGATTCTAGGTTCTGTCCATGGGTTTAGGAGTATTGTAATGTCCAGACACCATGAGTAATAGCTGTCATAAGTGACAACACATCTAATAACTGAATTCTGGTTGCTGGGGATCTCAACCTTCATAAGCAGTTTTATGAAATATTTTTTTACATGTAAAAATAGTTTGGTGCAGGGCGCATAGACCTGATCAAGCCAAATCAAGGAGTCCACCACTAATTTAGAGCTATTGCTTGACATAAATAAAAAATACATATATATTTATCTAAATTAATAAGTAGTTCATAGTGGTTTTTACTGTACAGAGAAGATCAACAGTAAATGGTATACAATAACAAATTCATACACAGTAGAAGAATGAACATATTAATTAGCATCTGTTATACATTTTACACAGATAACTAATATCTGTATATTATGTGTATAATACCTGTGTGTTTGTGTGACTCAAAGCTACAACGTCTCTGGTTTTGGTAAATTCTTCTCCTATGGGAGCAATTGTACCAGTTGCATTTGCTCTACTTGCAAGTAGGAAAGTCTCATCTTTGTGGAATTCCATAATTTGATCTTTGATGGGAAAACTGGGATGAGGACACCAGAAGTGCCACTATATGTGGGATGTATGGAGAGATATATTTGTTATGCTTATTCTATGGTAGCAGAGGTGAGACCCAAAATTGCACAGGGGCATCTTGGGGATATTCCAATCTTTGTATATGAAAAATACTCCAATTTCTCTGTATAAGTGAAATAATGCAATGTAAGTTTCTACAGCCTCTGAAACTGGTGTGGTCTTATTGTTGATTGGGGTAAACCCTGGGAAAATGTAAACACTTCATGAGATGTATTAACATAGAACTATTATAAGAAAGATATGTCTTGAAACAGAAAACAAATAAATAGAAGCCTTCAAGCAACTATAAAAAAATGGTAATAATGATGCTTTCCTTCTGTACACTGGAGTTGTTTTTGAAAATCATTTCTGGAAGCATTTTTGTTCTTTCAAAACATAGTATGAACTGACAAAATCCTCAATTAGAAGGATAAACAATTCCCAAACAGACTTTTCCTATAAAATCAAATAATTTAGAGCTTTAAAAATAGTCCTTTTGTCTCCTTTAATTTTCCACAACAGTTTGGGGGATAGAAAAGAAAAGGTTAGTTGATGGAAATCCAAAGATTATAATATTTTCACTTGACTACATTTTTATTTCTATTTAGAGTTCAAACAGGTTGTCATAAAACTGTATTAACCTTTATGGGAGGACCATTGGCTAAAAAGATTTTAAAGTTAACATAAAGGGAAATTCTAAAGTTATTCCTAGAATATATCATAGAATATTCTGAACAACAACTTTAAATTTGCAAACTTAAAGTTCTTAAAGTTACTTTAACCTTGTTATCTAGACACTTAGAGACAACTTAAAAACACAAAACACAGCACAAAGACCAAAACAGTAATTCGATGCTCTAAGGTTGAGTAGTCAAATACTCAAAGAAGATACTGAAAGAAGAAAATGCATTTACCATTTCAAAGAACATCCTAGTACCAGCAGATCACACATAGAAAGAAGTAAGAACAATTGACCTGGGGTTATTAGCTGATCTGCCAACTTTCTCCAAAATAGTGAGGTTGAATAAATGTCCAAAGCTAATTTTTTGAGTTCAAAACAATCATTTATATGACAGTAAAGGGGATTAGCCATCTGAGTGTGAATTTATAGCTATTGTCTTTCATTTTACTAGTTATGTAGGTATTTTTTCTTATATTGTTGCCATGATCCCTTGTACTCACTCCTCCCCTGATTTCGCCCTCCAAAGCCAACGGTTTGTATTTGTTGACTAAGTTACTCAGAACTCCCTTTGGTATGAGTGTCATATAAGAATTCATTAACTCAGGATAGCAAAGCATGACATGAAAATGTCTAAACATTAATGATAATCAATTTCACATTCTTCCACAATCCCTATAGTGATTTGTACATGTCAAGAAATAATAGGAATAAGATTTCCTGTTACATGATTACATCCCTTTAAAGTGGACGCTTTAGTGGATGAAGTGTAGTACTAAATTGGTAACTGGGAATCAAGAATGTCTGCAGTGGTGTTAATTGTATACACAGAAAAGTTAAGTGATTGACAAATAAAAGAGAGAAGCACAAAATTTACATACATCTCTGAATGAGTCAAGTGTGATCAAGTAATTTAAGAAACATGATTTTGTGCCATTTGACCCCAAGGACTTGGATAATCACAGTGTGTTCCACCACTATTGGCTTAATTTTGTAAATATCACCTGCAGAGAAAATACTGGCACTCTCAAGCTATTTATGGACTTTTTTTCTTTACTAAATAACTACTGTTTACTTTATTTTGCATGATATAACAAATGTTAAGTTCAAGGGACACAATTACACATACTAATCAAATGAGCTTTTCCCTTCCAATCTAATTAGCTTTTATTTATTTATTTATTTTTAAATTTTATCATTTTTATTGGAGGTGATATTGGTTTACAATAGTGTACAGGATTCAGGGGTATAGGATCATACCTTTCCAGATGCATGTTCCTACACCACACCGCCACCAAAGCACCCCGAAATTAATTTTCACCTCAAAAAGTCATGGTCTCACTTCCAGGATAACAAGCATGAAAATAACTTACATTGCCCTAGCATTTTTTTCTAGTCTCTTTTCTGAATTAGACCCAAGAGCCCAGTGGAGAAAATCCACAGAGAGCCCTGGCTATGAGAAAGTCATCATTTGACTGACTTTGTTTATCTTATAACTCAAAAAGGAAGGTTTTCCCACTTTTCTCCTATGAATATAAAGTACAACTGACTCCAACAAAATGAACCTTCCTACCTCTACAAAATATTTTAGTAAGAAAATGAAATATAAAGCAACAAAAAAGCACTGTGCATCAATCAAGGAGGACGAACATGTCATTTGCAGCAGCATGGATGGAACTAGAAGGATTCATATTAGCAGAAATATGCAAAAAAGAAAAGGAGAAATACAGGATGGTCTCATAGGGAAAAACAAACAAATAATAAAAACTAGAAACAACCAACAACCAATGGGGCTGAACGATGGAGCAAGAGAGGAGGAGGGGGGAAGAAGGCAGGGGAGGCAGAGGGCACAAAAGATCAGGATGGTTAACAGGTGTTAGGGAAATGGGAAAAACCCAGGGTACACAGTAATGTTATATATATACACACGCACACACATACACACACACCTATATATATATATATATATATATATATATATATGTATATACATATATATATATACATATATATATACACTTATATGCAAAATTTAAAAAAAAAATCAGCCATTACAGGGATTGTTGAAATTCTCTGTGGACATCTCTTCTATCCTATTCCCCATTATACATTCCCAGAAATAATAATCAGTACACTGGATTTGATGTTTATCATTCCTGTGGTATTTGAAACTTTTAAATCACACATATGAGTAAATAACTTATTATTTTGCATGGCTTATAATTCTGTAATTATGGTATTGTTTTATATATATATATATACCTATCTGTAACTCGTTTTCTTCCCACAAAATAACTGATTGATTAATTAATTGGTTGATTAATTAATTAATGAAAACTGAAAAAGAAAAAGCAAACCAGCAAAGCAAAATTAAAACAAACCTTTAGAGCCTGACACCAGGGTGAGGGCAGCCAGAGGGGAAAGGGTTAATTAACTGTATATTGACTGGTGGTTGATGGACTGGACTTCCAGTGAGATCTTCATTTGCATATGCAGATATTGAGATAGAAAGCTTAACGAAATAAAAAACAAGTAAGGAACTCTTAAATGACAAGAGCAAAATGGTAGCCATCAAGGCGGAAGAACTGTCGAGTAATGGATGGGCATCCTACCTACTGTGCACATACAGGAATCTAGCCACAGAGCTGCACACTTGAAATCCACTTCAAGCGTAGGGTAAGTACTTTATCAGGGATTCTCACACTCTTCCACCACTAGCCTTTCTGACCATCACCATCCCCATGATTGTGCACACCTGGGCCCAATGCACGTGTGGCGTGTACAGGTAAGTGGGCACACCTGAGTCTAGGAGAGAGGGCTAAAAGTGCAGCTTCACCTGGCGGGGGGGGGGAGGGAATCATGTGTCTGATTCCCTACTGCCTGTTTGCCCCTGTTCAGTAATAAAAAAACCTGCGAGAACAAAGTCAAGGTCTCCAACCTTCCTTAATATGATAGAACTAATCATGAACTTAACCCAGATTGACTGGGATGGTTGTAAAGCACCATGTTTCACAGCTATGTAACTTCAATAAAATGTGTGAACAAGAGGGGTGGTCTATTCCTAGCCCCTCCTGAGACTGACCAACTCGGTTGTCCTCCTGTTCTGTATCTTTTTATTCCTGATCTTTCATTTCCCTGTTCTTAAATAACTTCCCTCTCTCAACCCCCCCCAAAAATAATTTATGAACAAAAAAGTTAGACATGCTCAAATTGCCCCCATTACTATGAACACACATGTCATCAGGGTTCCACTAAACCTATCAGAGAAAGGACAGAATTTTGAATGGCCAGACCACTAATGAATATCCCTTAGTGCCCCCCCCCAAACAAGACAGACTGTTGCTAAATAACCATTAAAAACTAGAAATGAAAAACATAGAAATGAAAGAGAAGAACCCAGTTTCTAAAGGACAGTAAGTCTGTCAGGCCAGACAAGACGTCAGCACATACAATTCTCTTGGAATATTCCCCAACTTTTACCAAGGGAGCAACTTCTTTGTAGACTATCTTCTCATTATTCATTTTGAGAGACTTCAAACAAACACATAAACCTATTAGGGCTTCTTGGAATCCATCCACTTGCTATAGAAGAAAAAGAAGAAAAAAAAATACTAGGAGCAAAGGAAGTTTATGGCTGAGGTGCACTTACCACTCTCCAGCTTGGAAAACACAAAGTAGAATCACAAGCGAGCACACGTATAAATATATATCTTACCACATTGAGTGACAAAATGGTAGCTGTCATAACGTGCCAGTTAACGCGTCCAACATGAGCTGATCGTTGAGAGTCCCCTGGGTAAAGAAGACAGAAACATGACAAAGAACAAAGAACTTGGATCAATAATGCTTGGGGAAATAAGACAGAGAAGGTTATTTACTTGCATTGATCCACTGCTACCGTCGCGTAAACTTGGCCTGTTTTTCTTTTGTTAACCTTTAAGCCTGAGTAAACTCAGAGGCAACCGGGGAGCCAGCTAACAGGTGTAGATTAAGGATCGAAGGAGGTCACCGTACCTCTGTCACCACCAGGCACCCATGTAACAACATCCCTGAAGAAATTTAAACATCAATAGCCATAATAAGGGCAAATTTATCAAGCCCAGCCAGTGCTAGCTGGGAGCCAGCCTATGTCCAGCTGCTTTGCCCTTGCTAGGGCTCAATTGATTTGGACATTCTTTTACTAGAGTTGATTATCAATTGTGACACAGCAAATTTGTTACCTTCCCAGTGCTGAGCGAATGGTGGCTGCTGGAGGCCCTGAAGTGGAAGCACCTGACTCAGGTTCCCCCGAGCTGCTTGGGAAAGAAAAGGAGGGGACGGTCCTCCTCTGGGCGGTTCTGGCTGGAGGCCCTGCCCTCTGGATGTGAACAGAACTGTTCGGGTAGAGGGAAACAAGGAATCTGCACAAAGGCAAGTTGCCTCGGATGACTTGGGAGACTTACTGTATAGAGAGGGGGAAAGTCCAGTCGAGGATGTTTGGGAACCAGATCATGAATCTCCAGTCAGGCCTCCTCGAAACCTCAATTCCCCACCTGGCCCCACTGGCCAAGGCAGAGTCTGGAGGGTGCATGTTCAAAAGTGCCCATTTCACAAGCTTGCATTGCACCTTGCATTAGATGTATTCATCATCATCTTCTTCTTCTTTTTTTTCCTTGAAGTAACATTGTCTAATAGCATGATATTAGGTTGGGATGTGCATCATTATACATCAACATCTGAACACTCTACATATAATTCACCATGAAAAAAATTCAATTCTTGTCTATGCCATACAATTGATCCTTATTTTTCGGATTTCTCTTTCCTTCTCCATTAGATAACTAACTCCTTAAAACTAGAAATTGGGTTCCCATATTTCCAGCTCTCCTACACCACCTATCACTGCACCACAGTCATGAAAGCATGTTAGTCTGGTTTTCTGGTAACTGGGCAAGTAAATGAATGAGTACTGCAAGACATCAAAAAGAAGATGAGTGAGCAAACAGCATCAAGGTCTTTTAAGGCAACTCCAGGGAAGCTGGTTCTTGTTCTGTAGTTTGATTTTCTCTTTTGAGGCTCTTTTTCCAGATCTGGCACCTCTCTTGCTTCCTCAGTCCCAGGGCACCTCTGGGTGTCTCTGGCTAGGATGAGAACTCACATCCTCTGACTCAAACGCACCATGTTACTGGATATCCCTGATGTATTTTATCCCATTCCAAATAATGCTGCTGCAACATAAACACTGAACAGGAAAACGTTGGGTTTCGTCTGCAGAAGAAGGTGGATGGAAGAAGCAAGAGAGCAGACAGGCATTGAAGGACATACACTTGTTGCTGTTCCAAAAGGGTTCTCCATTCCCACAAGATCCTCGAGCTAGATGGGACGGGGTTCAGGAAACCACCCCACTCTGCAATCACCCCAACAAATGAGTAGCGTAATAAGTTCTCACCATCCCAGCAAGCAACTACTTCCAGGCGGGCTCTTGGGGCTGTGCTTGGCGATGGGATGAAGGTTTGAAACACACCAAGGCTTCACCAAGACTAGTGAGGAGAAGGGAAGGGGGAGAGGGGAAGGGGGTACAGTCAAGTTGTGGCCCAGCTTCCAAGACAGCAGGAAGTCCTCCTTAGGGAGGGTCTTGCCCCGTGCAGCCCTCCTTCAGGCCTCAGAGCCTTGCTACAGGAACTGTGTGCCCCCCAAACACATTGCTTTCTCAGGCCCCTCTTTCCAGGCCTGGAATCCACATCAGGAAAACAAAATAAATGAAAAACCACAAACACCTTTCTAAGGAGCACTAATTGGTGCCTCTGCTGATGAGATCTGCAGAAAGGCCGCTTTGGGAAGTGACCTGGGAGTACAGACTCCTGCTTCCTGTGGGGGGTCCCTGGAACCCCCAGCCCAGGCAGTGAGCTCCCCCGCAGCGGCCCCCTGCTCACAAAAGCTGCTGCAGCCTGGGCCTGGGCTGTCCCCACAGAGCACCCCCAGAGCCCCCCCACTGATTGCAGAGGATGCAAGTCACTGGTCCTGTTCCCTTGCTGGCTTGGTGAATGAAAATCAAGCAGCCCCAGGCTAGCAAGAGCAGGAAGTCATCCTGATCCATCAGGGGAGGCAGGAGCCATGAAAACAATGAGAACCGTCACCGGTAGACCCAGGGGAGCCCTCGGTGTGACCATTCCTTTATTCACACACCCAGCACAGAATCCCTCAGAGTCTTAGAGCCAGGCTTGAGCAAGTGGTTCAAGCTGAAATGGTTCTTCTGATCCAAGAGACCCCACCCAGGGGGGCATTTAGGATCGTCTCTAGGTTCTACGATTCCCCCATGCATGGTTCAGGGAAGACAGTGTTAGCCTTAATAATGAAAGAATGACAAGAATGATGCAGAGGGACAAAACCAGGGTGTTCCCCAGAGGAAGGTGCCTGGGGACCTTGGCCATGAAGAGGAGGCTCCATGAGCCAGAGGATGGGGAAGGATGCGAAGAAACGGTTTAACATCCTAGGAGTGGAAAGGAAGAGCCCAGGATGGAGAGTCCCCAGCGAAACCCGGGCAGGTGAGGTGACAATTCTTCATCAAACGAGGACAGGGCCGTGTCTCAGGTGCAGAAGAACCTGCTGTGCATGGCTACTGAGCTGATTTGCATTTTCAAAAATCACCCTGGCTGCTCTTTGGTGATAGAAGGTTGATCACAATATAAGGGTGAGAATAGGAGGCCACTGATACAATCAAGGAAGATATGATAAGAGGTGAGTACAAGATGCATATAGACAGGATCTTTCTCTCTTTCTCTCTCTCTAATACACACACCCACTCACACACACACACCCTCTACCTCCTGGTAAAGAGGTAAAACACACACACACACACACACGCACACACACACACCCTTTACCTCCTGGGAAGGAACTAAGACCCTTTACCTCACTGGAGAGATGAGAAACAATATCACATAGTTCACATACAAATAGGATATCTATCTACATAATTATATCAGTGTGCAGATATTCTATGTAGCTGTAGAGTTATGTGGCTCTATAGAATTAAGTGTTGGAAAATATTATGGTTAAGATAAAATAATTAAGCCTAAGTAATGAGAAATTTAATAAATGAGGTAAACAGACTGGTAGGACTGAAGAGCAATTTTCAGTGGGCAGAAAAACCAGAGGAACTCTGCCAGAATACAAAGCAAAAATTATGAAGCAAATAAAAGAAATGGAATGGCACTGATGCCTCTTTCTCTGCTGTCCTTCTAGAAGAAATCTGTCTGAGCTCCGGGTTCTATTAAGGGTTCTAGGTGTTTTTGCTCTTACTCCAAGTCAAGTCTCCCTGGAACACAAGAGAATGAGTTTATTCTCATTATTTAAAGGCACCCTTCAGGCAGAGTCACTCTGAAGAAAAAGCATGACATCAGAATATGGAAGCCCAGGATTAACAATATATTTGTTTTGACCAAAGGCAAGAGAAGAAGGAAACTCAGGAGCTATGTACTTGAAAGTCCTTTACTAGGGTTCAATCCCACCATTTTATTCTGACTCAGATCCCCTCCTCTTTATCCTTTGCCTGTGCAATAAACCCATTCTAAGCTCTTTCTAAAAGCATTTCCCCAGGTTTAACAAGAACCACAATGAATGATGCCCATTTTAATTATTGTTTGTCTTGCATATTTATTATCATCGGTATGTGGCAGTATCTTGAAAATCAATGGTGGACCATGTACACACAATTCAGGCTTTATCTTAACCTCAGGAAATCTTAACCTTGTTTGTTCAACCCTCACCAGTGGTAGAACCAGGATCCTAACCCAACCCAACTATGTCCCAAGCCCACTTCCCTAAACACTGTGGTGGTATATGGCGAGCTAGAGCAGGGCTTTCTTCTGTCTCCTACTTTCGACATTTGGAGCTGACAATTTGGAGGGAGGGGCAGTCTGCCATGTGCATGATAGGATGTTCAGCAGTGTCACTGTCCTTTACCCACTAGGTGCCAGCAGCAGCCCTCTTGAGACATCGCGAGACACCTCCAGGTTAGCAGTTGGTAGTGTGACTCAGTGCTCCCAGCAAGAGCCTCTGGGCTGTAGTACCCATGGCATCCAGAATGGGCATGGTAATTGAGTAAACTAGGGAACTACCTTCATGCACATCTACACACTCTAACTTGCCTGGTTCACCAGTATATCACTTCTCAGTCCACACAACAAGCCATGAACAAGACATATCATATTTAAGAACCTACCGCTCTTTCTACCTGTGAATTGTCTTATTGGAAAGGAAAAGAAAATCCTTTCTATTCGTTTTCTTTTGTCTTGTCAAAATGAGGAAGGAAGGAAATTTAAGGAGAGATACTGTGGAAGGGATCTTAGGAGTAATGTGGGAAATGCTGAGAAGGCAAAACTGTGACGAGGGGTTGTCTGAGCACTGGTTAAGAGCGCTGATCCTGAAAACTCCATATTTTTATTTCTTAAAAATCTCAGTGAATGTTTGTGTCAGTGTCTAACTGATTGATTGATGCCTCCCCCAGTATCCTCTGGAAGGGCTTCCCATCCCTCTCCTTACACACACTTTATTCTCGTTACCTGAACAGTTGTTATTTCCCCCAAAATAGCAAACAAAAGTTAATTCATAGATTCCTGATGTTTTATAAAACCTAATATCAGGGATATATAAATTACTAAAGTAATTATTTTGGAAAGTTTAGCACTAAGTGTGAAATTGTCAAGTGCTCCCTCTGCTGACTCAACAATCTTGGTTCTAGAGTTGTACAGAAGCTGAGATTGTGCAAGTGTTCCCAGCAGTGTGGCTATCATATCAGGAACTGGAAACAACCTAAATGTCCTACTTTGAGGAGCTTAACTAAATATTTGTGCTCTTACACACTGGCCTCCACTGCCAGGGAGTTAAATATGATTAAATGTGATTAACAAATGATTTCACAATATAGCGTTCAAGGGAAGCTGCAGCCGATGTGCAAGCATTAGAGAGTGAGCTCATTCATGAGCTAAATAGAGAGATTTGGACAAGACACTTATTCAAAGCTTTGCCTGTGATTATTTTTGCATAGCGATATTGGATAATTTGCACTTTTGGATCATTAAATATTCAGCAATTCGTGCACGTATCTTCTTTGGTAAAACGTCAAAGCGATTTCCAGAAGAATCAAAAGGACTGTATGACTGACGTGGACAGCTTGTGCTGAGAGTGAAATGCTTCTAGACACAGTGTAGCAAAAAGTTTGAAAGGTGAGTCCCACCTCTTTGCCATAGGTCAGTCCACTCCCTACGTAGACCAGCCTGGGTGGCATTCTCTCCAGAAAGCCAAAACAACACTCTCTGCATGTCCATTTAGCTTGAATGACCACCATGCTCCCTGGAAATTCTACGGCCACATTCGCAACACAAACAACAACATTCAGCCTTGCAGTCCCATTCAGGATGTGCCTTTGTCTATCTTTCTGTGGAATGGCTTTGGTTTGGTTGGGCATGGGCATGTCCGCCTTGCTCAGAGGCCTGGTACACTGTGACCTGCTCACTCAGATCATCCAGTTGGTGCCTGGCACCTTTCCAGCAGTCACTGCTCTCCAAGTGCGACATCTATCACCACCACAGTCAGCAAATGGCATATACCTGATGGGTGGGCAGAAGCATCTTCTCCTTCCATATGCTGGGAATTGTCAGGGGCTGTTCACGCCAAGACAAGCTACTTTCAGTGCCAGGAAACAGGCCTTCCCCAAAGCCTGCCAAAAAAAATACAAATAAAAATAAAAAAAGAACCAATTTTCACATATCAAATTTCATGTTGAGGAGTTGTGTAACAAGCTCTGCGGAGCGGAGAATTATGGACAGTTTTCTGGCGCTGACAGAACACAAAAAAGAAGAGCAGTTCTCATCTGTGAAATGAGAAAGGGATGAGGATACCTCTGATCTCTGTAAATATTAGGTTGAGATGTTGCCCAGGGCAGAATCTGAAAGGGTGGCCACCTCCTTAATGAATGCACTTTAATGATGTTGCAATATCCTCCCATGTGTGTGACATACCAAGTATGTGACATCTCATGTATGTGACAGTTCTCATTGGGGTTTCTGTTGGGGGTTTCTCTGATGAAGGCTCCTGTTGACTCTATTTGCCCCCCAAATCATGTTTCTGTGGATTTGCTGATCAGACAGAGCAGCTTGCTACTGAAATCACACAGAAGTGGGGAATAGTGGGGGTACCTGGGCTTACTGGAGAACTAAGTCACTGTTAACTGCTGAACAGAAACTTGTGCAGCTAGGAGACATGGGTGTGGGGTGTGACTCTGAAGGGAGCACCCTAAAGAGCCATGTGGAAAGGAGGACTTCGGAGTCCTGTGAAAAAGAAGATGGGTGCAGTCTGGTGGCTTGGGTTGACAAGATGTCCTAATATTCTTGGGGATATTATTACAACAGGGAAAGAAGTAGTGTGAAGGTGCTAGGACAATCACTGGGAAAGTTGGGATGAACCTGGTATTGGAGGGGGGAGAGGGAAGAGGGCAAGAGACCATTGCCCGAGCTAAAAGATTGTTGGCTCTCAGAGATCAGAGCAAGATACCCTGGTCCACCAGGGCAGGAAGCTCCAAGGATAAGTCAGGGCGAATGTCAGAGTGTTCAGTCTGTCTCTTGGGTACAGCTGCTTTAAACATGCCTGTCAGCCCAGCCGGCTGTAGCATGACAGCCAAGTCCTGTCTCAACTTAGAGCAGCCTTCGCGAATTGGCTACAGCAGCCCGAGGTTTCTGCCACCACATTTTCCGTTTGTCTTTTGATTCCACCTGGTCCTGTTCATCCTTGCCAACCTGGTTTAGGGAAGTGAGTGACGGCATGGGGCAGGCTTCTGTGAGTATATCTTTTAAGTATATGGTGATTATTCCAATGACAAGCTGATGCTCCCACCCACACTTTGATCTTCCTCATCCATGTTTTGATGATTCAGCCATTGCCATAAGATCAAATCAGAATCAAGGTCAAAGGCAATCAACTCTACAACCATTAGTTCTAACCTTTTCTGGATCACAAAAACCATTCCAAAGCTTTGTTTCTTTTTCTGGGAAGTTTAGAGTTTAACTGTCTTAGTGAGCTTATCTTTGAGATATGTCTTTCACCCAGAAGCCATGAAGGGGGGGAATGAACAGAAGGTCAGGTTGTATGCTCTGGTAACCCTGGTATCAGGCTGCTTGAGTTCCTACCTATCCTGGCAACTTGCTGGTGGGTGATTGTGTTGGTGTGCTGATACAGAGCTTTTTCATCCATACAGAGTGGGAGAAAAAAGAACACATCTCAAAGGTCAAGTGCTTAGAAGAAAATTACTCATGACTCATTATTTTTGAGTCACATTGTGTAGAAAGTTACTTAAACAGAATTTAATGAGAACAAAGATAGATTCATAAAGAATCAGCATCCAAATTATATCATTAGTTCCTACAAATCAGTAAGAAAATTGTTCCAGAATCTTTCCGTGAAAAAAGAAGAAACACTGAACAGGTACCAGTGTTCATATCCCACTTTAATGCAACTGCCCTAGACTGAAACTTCCAAAGTGCCATGAACAGGACTTCCTGAATGGGAGTCAGATGAAAAGGAGCAAAGTGGATATATAAAGGAAGGTGGAACAAGGAAGAGAAGGGATGTGGAAGAGAGATCTGTTGAGGTACTTGGAAGAGATCTATGGGTGAGAGACATACTGTCCTTTGTCCTCCACAGAGACTGCCAAGTGGACAATGTCACCTTGACCTCACAATGAATTATGTAAAGTATTTTGAATATAATTTGAGTCCCTTCTGTCTCAGCTCCCTGGGATGTGCCTAGCCTCTTTCTTGTGCTTCTCTACAAAAATGTATCTTGAACATGGCAAACTTTTAGGCTTAACTGGCCCTGTTTCAGTGCCAGTTCGACTGGGCATTTGCCCACAAGAAGATGGGTCGTTTTGAAGTTCTATTTAGAAATTACTATTTGGAATACATTCTTTTCTCTCTGTACATCAATTCTATTAAAAGTCTTTCATTCTAATAGTCTGATTTTTTTGCCTTTGTGCATGTGGATGGCCACACCTCCTTTAGTGTGTGTGTACTTCTTCAAAGTTTGAAGAGGCCTCTCTGTTACTTACTAATATGATAAGTAAGGGATGTGAATAGATGATTCTCAAAAATTATGTGTTCAAAAAAAGAACACTGAGCATAAAAAAGTCAGAAAAGCAATGAAGACAAAACCACATGCTTTCCCTATGATGCTTGTGAAAAGCTCATAATATCATGGTTGGTCGGTGAAATATGAAACAGATTGTCCTCGACACCATGGGTGGGAATAAGAATCATTGTGACTGTCTGAAGGACTGTAGTGATGTGTTCCAAGGTTTAAGAGCTGTATATCCCTTTATTAGAATTCTGAAAACTGAAAATCAGAAATGCTTGTGCAAATCCACAAAACAGATATTTGAATATATTATTTGTTGCAGAATTGCTTGCAAAGGCAAAAAAAAAAGTCAAAATGTCTAAATGTCTATCAATAGGGGAATTAGATAGCAAATTATGGTATAATGACTTACATATAATAACAGCCATTCCAAAAGTTTAGCTATATATTTAACTATATATACATATACAAAGTTTCTCTCTCTCTACATATATATATATAATTTATATATATATATATAACTTTTGAAGATGGATCTTCCTACAGAGACTGCAAGTGGCAAAATGACTTTATTAAAATTGTGTTTTTGTCTTACTGGTGTTTACTGGAAGGGGTAGAATATTGTGGGTATTTATCAGTGTATGGAAAGGTCAGAGAAGCAGATATTTCCAAGCTGGGGCCCCCAGAAGCTTTGTGGTACATAAACTATGGGGGCAAAGTCATTTGTCAAAATAGCAGTGGGGGATGGTGGGGAAAACCTGAATTTACCATCCTTCATGTCAGTGCTCAAAATTCAGCCTTGCAACTCCCTTGCTGTATGAAATCTGGACACCTTTACAGACCTCAATCTTTTCTACTTCCTCACTTGTGGCCTTGTCATAAGAATGACATAAAATAATGTTTACAAGCCATCTATTATACAATATATTTTCAGTAAATGCCATTGTCATTTTTCATGTATCAAGATGCACATTTACCCTAATAAAATTTCAGTGAGGAAAAAAAATCTCATTTTGTTTATATTTTGGGAAAATAACAACTTACTGTAGATAACATAGGGGCAAGGCAAGGAATAAATTCCTTCCCTATCCCTTGTGTTTTTCTCAGAATGCTTGACCAATCAAATTAACATCTGACAGATTAGTAGAAAGAAAGAGTGTGTAATTATATCTATATAATCTATATAGATCTATATGAAAAGTAAAGGGGACAAAATGATAAGGACCCAGAGCTTCATAGAGTGGGGGCCTTGCATTATGAAAGGACCATATGCTCTGTAATTATATATTTGTCCTGGTTCTATATACGTATGTGTTTGTGTACAAATATATTTATGTCTGATCTATTTGTATTAATCAGAAATAGGTTTCACTAATAAAAAAGGTTATTTCTGAGATAACCCTAAATATGGACAATGCCCCCAATTTTCATTCTTAGTTAAGGGAGTGATAAAATTTTCTTTTGACTTAGTCTCAAAGCTGGTTCTTGACCATCTTGACTGATTTTATTGCAAAATTAATTTATGTATCAAAGTGACTTGCTTGGGAAATTCTGTCTTGAACGTGTCATGGGCCAGTGTTAGCTTTTAGGGTCCAAATAGCAATGGAAGAGCCTCAGAGTAATTAGGGGCCAGAAACAAGGGCAGCCAACTGGAAACGGTATGGAATTGACATACGTGGAGTAAGGTAGGGGGAGGATTCATGGGACATTTTTTAACAGGGCCAAAGGAAAGACTCCAAGGGCTGAGAAACAAGCGGTGATCCTTGGCAGAGTGGCATGAGCCAACCACAAAGAGAGAGTGGGGCATTAGAATCATGAGGGAAATTAAGTACATAGTCCCTAAGGCACGACTCCATTTTAGCTTTTTTGTCCTGCCCTGGTTCCATGGTCCTAGGAGTTCCACCTGATTCTGTTTCTCTTCTTTTCTCCCTAATAAACATCTCCTCATATCTGTTGTCAATAAATTTGCCTCATTTAGCTTCATTGCCTGAGTCATCAGATACCAGCCTGGTAAAGTGGGCAGCCTCTCCTTCAGAGGTAATATTAGTGCTCATTAGAGACTCCATAGTTGAGTTACTTGATTGATCATTTAGGAAATGGAGTGAATCATTACTTAACAGACATGGTAGATGGAACGAAGTTTTCAAAACTTGGAGTTTTGAGGAAACATGCAATAGCATCCATGTTGTGAGTCACACTCACTTGGCTTCAGTGAAGAAGCAAGCACTTCCCAGCTCTGGGATCACTCAATGTTTTGAATCTGAAAACATGTTGAGCATGCATTCTTTGCCCCATTGAGGAAGGTGATGTTAAAATGTTCGAGCTCTCTGTCAGATGATGATTGATTGATTGATTGACTGATTCTTATTATTGTTTGTTTTAATAACAGAAATTTTTTCCACTGGCGCACTCTCTTTCCCTTCCCCTCTTAATATATCAATTCTCTCCATTCTTGTTTACTCATACCCAGATACCTACCACAAAAGACTGTTTGAATTATAAATCAACAGTCAATTCTGCAAAAATGTAGTGAATATCTTTTGGTGAAATGAGTTTGAGGTCAGTTTTCGGGGTCCTTAGGTTTTTATAGGCAATCTTGCCACATTTCCTCTTTCTGCTTTGCCTGCTTAACTTACTAGAAACTTGGGCACAATTTTGCTGGTGTTGGCAGTTTTAAGGTATGGATTTGTGTAGGCTATTTACAAGATGCCAAGGGATGTCAAATCCGGAACATGTGTTTTTTATCCCACGGTCCTTCTTTGACAGCAGAAATACTCTGCAGATTATCAGATCCATTTGCTGATATTTAACATCTTTTTTTTTTTATCCACTATGGGTTTCAGCTGAGCTGAATTTTAATGTTTCTTCATGCTGAAACTGACAAAAAATCCTTTAAACATTTAAAGAGAGGAAATGAGAGCTTTACATTTCAATGCAAAGGGAGTCTCTTTCATTTACTTAAAAACTTCACAATTACTTTCCTGCCAAAGAAATTCAGCTCTTTATTTTGTTTATTTATTTATTTATTTATTTATTTTTTTAAACAGAGATCTTTCCAGAAATTCTAAACACAAAGCAGAGATAATGAAGGCATGGTTATGGTTCTCCCAAATTTGTCAACAAGTGCTTCGTTCTAGTTATCATGATGGCACTATAGGCTGATTCAGGATTCTTTTGTCCCATAAAATGTTAATATTCTCTTCTAACTAAAACACTTAGTACTTGAGCTATCATTTGCAGTGACTACAGGCCATCAACTGTGAGTACAGATTAGAAGAGAAAGGGTCTGTCTTTCTCATGCTTTTTAGCTTTTGATTTCCTCTCTCTCTATTTGGCCTCTTTGGCGACAGGTGCCATGCTATTTTATCTGGATTCTTTCCTCCCAACCCACCCCAGCTCCTGCAAAGCTCTCTAAACACACCACTCTGAGTCCATCTCAAGTAATCAATCAGGGATACTGCTTGGACTTTCAGAGCTGGGAAGGCAATCAAAGCATGCATCCATTGCTGTGATGAGATGGCACTGGGTATCACCTCCTAAATAAGCATGCCAATGTGGGGGTTCATGCTCACAGACAGGGCAGCTGACACATTCCCTCTTCAGGCTCTTACTTCCTGCATCTACTCTAACATCACAGTCTCATTCTGCAACCAATGCTCTTGTGCTTTACCTCTGATGGTTTATGGCCATGACATCAAAATGCCCCCTGGCAGACTGGCAATAAGTATTCAAAAAGATGAGCCAACAGATGAAGGAGATGCTGCTGGCACCACTTTTAATTGTATTTCCACCAGGGGAACTGAGGTTAGCCTTCCCAACTGTGCTGTTTTTAACATCAGACTGACAAATAGTATCTTTTCTCAATCTCTTAAACTCCTGCCTATGACAAGCCTTTAAAGTTGGGCTCAAGCCGGGCACGGTGGCTCGTGCCTGTAAGCTTCAGCCTATGAAGTGGCAGGGGCTAGGGGATCACGGTTCAAGTCCCACCTGTGGCACGTAGCGAGACTTAGTTCCAAAAAATAGCTGGGTGTGGTGGCGCGTGCCTGTAATCCCAGCGACCTGGGAAGCTGAGGCTGGGGATTGCTTGAGTCTGTGGTACCCCAGGCAATGAGAGCCTGCAGTTCCACAGGCAAAAATAGTAAGACCTAGTCTCAAAAAAATTTTTTTTTAAAATAATAAAGTTGGGCTCAATCTCTGAGTTTCTTACTGAGCCTTCTAACACTTGACAGAGACCTTCAGGATTAATGTTTCCTGATGAGCATAAAAAAGTCTCAAATAATGGTAACATCAGACAAGTACACTCAACCTCAATGGACAAGCAGAAACACACCACTACTCTGTAACCATGCATCAACACAGACATCAAAAGGTCACAATACTGCCACAACAATGACAAAACATATGCCTCTTCGCTGCTGCTTTAGCATTAGCACTTAATATTACACCTCTCAAACAAAAATCAGTACACCCAGTGCAAGTTGTTATATTGTCCTGCTTTCTATTAGGGGAAGAAATCCCCCCCCCCATATTTCTGGTATATAATTAAGCAAATTGAGAGAGATGAAGAATGTCCCCCATCTTTCTGGTATTTAATTAAGCAAATTGATGATAGACCAATTAGTAGGATTAAAAGAAAATTAAGTGCATACGGAGAGTCTGCATAGCAATAGGTTCTCTGAGGTCAGGTAGGGAAAATTAGAATATGTGTCCTGAGCTAAGGCACTTGATACACAGAGGAAAGAGAAATGGCCTTAAATGACCAGTAGAGAGTGACACTTATGGCAAAGAAAAGATGTTCCCCTGCCACAGAGATAGGTTTCTCTGATAGAAAAGGTTATTTCTGGCAAAGTCCTTAATTTTGGTTAACACCCCCATTTTGTATTCTTTTATGCAATTAAGGGAGTGGTAAAAGCTTTTTGTGAACCTACCTGACTTTGATTGACTTCAGGTAGAAATAATTCACAGGACAAAGTGAGGAGATTGACTATGCCCTGAACATCTTGTAAAGGCAGCATGTAGAGTTGGAGAAAGCCTATCTTTGACTAACATTGTCCAACCCAGATCAGATTCCTGCATCCTTGGATCTTCTTCAATGTTGCCTGACACATACTCAATCCAAATCTATTTTCCTGGAAAACCTCATGTTTTTATCTGGAGCATATGCCTTAACAGTAATAACTTAATGAATGCAATTCTGGGTGAGGTTGGTGGATTTGGACCCTGGACATCTCACCACTTTAGCAGGACTAGACGCAAAAGCCAAATGAGAAGAAACTTGGAGAATCCACACAGAAGTGTCCACCTTAATAGCACAGAGGATCATGTGATGGAGAACAGATGCCTTCAGAGCAAGCACAAAGGCCAAGGTAGACCTTCCCCAGGATTTAGGGAACCACATGCAACCCCCCACCCTGCATTTGAAGATTGGTATGAGGACTCAGTTGTTTGCTTTCATCTGTTTCTTTACTTTTCCTGTCAGAAAGTCCAGGGAATACTAAATGAAGATCACTTCCTGAGAGCTCATCTTAGTGGGCTGGAATTACTAAAATTGCAAAAAAGAATGAATATGGATGAATAAAACTCATAGGTGCATACTTTGCAAATTTTATGTGAAAATCAAATATTGAACATCTTAATTTTAAATATAATTTATTAACTAATCCACCTAGCTTTCCAAAGGAAATGGTATAATGTCTACTAAGACAATAATTTGAAAAGATTCTATAAATAAGATGAAACCAAAATAAAGAAAGAAAAGAAATGTCCCATTTTGAACTAATATATTTTGTCGTAGATAAATAGGAAATGAGTTTGATTTTCTCAGGAATGAAGGAAAAAATGTGTGACTCAGTAACTTGCATGGCTCTTACCCTAAAAATGAAAAAAAAAAAAAAAGGGTGCTGGAATCTGCGCAAAAAATAAACTTTTCACTCTCTTCCTGCTATAAATAAAGAGAAAATTTTTTTTTCCTTCTCAAGTAGAAATAATTCCATCACAAATGTGGACCTTTTAATCAAATATTATACTTTTAGTGAACGAACAGAAAAACTGGAGAATTATGGGTTTAAATAAAAAGAAAGCTTTGTTTATAATAAGTTATTATACCTCTAATTGTCATTACTATGAAATTGAACGTAATTTCATGAAATTGAATACATTTCATGAATCCATGAAAAAGGGTGGGGCAAAGAAGATAGAGCTTTGTAAACAACTGAATCAAAGATGAAAAAAATGGAGCTAATCTAGATTCCAGTTCAATGGGTTAGATGATGTTGGTTCTCAATAATTGAACTGATAATCTAAACAAATGTTGGGGGGGGATATCACAAAAGGCCATGGTCATCGAAATGTCATCACGAAAGGTCATCACTGGAAAGGAGGATCCTACTCTTTGAAATACAAACAACAATGTAAACCAATATTTCCTCAAAAGAAGCAGATATAAAAAAAAGGAAGAACTTACTATTCATCCATCACAAGTCATTGTACAATTAAATGATCAAGGATACATTTTGATACAATAACAAAAAGAGTTTCTGAGTAGTAGTATCTAAAAGAAGGTATAGATTTCCAGGAGAAAAGGGGGGGGGGGCAAATAGTTAAAATTTTATCCATCGTGTGATCTGAAGCATTTCTAGTCTCTCCGTCAAATTCTCAAGTCTGCAGAGACAACATGAAATGGGCATATGAACTAATTCTAAACATTCATGATTTTACAGTTCTTCAGAATGATCTACTTCAAATATGGGTGGCTATTTTCATTTTCATCTTGAGAGTTAAGTAACAAGTGTACTTCAGTCATATGTATATATATATATACATATATATATATACTCCATATATATATGAATATATATAGCATTCATATATGGATGCTATATATATTCATGCTATAATTCATGCTATATATATTCATGCTATATATTCATATATTCATATATATATATGGCACTTGGAGTACTCCATATATGAATGCTATATATATATATATATATATATATATAGTGTGTGTGTGTATATAGTATATAATATATATACACAATACACTATACCTACAGTATAAATGTTTATATATACAGCATATATGTATATATAATATGTATATATGTGTGTATATGTATATATGCATTTTCATATATTTATAGGTGTATATACATAAATGTACACACACATATATACACACATGTATTTCATGCCTAATGAATTCATGTGATACCCAACAAGAACTCAAGATAAAAGAAATATATCTGTCCATTTTTGATAGGGTTATATATAATTGAGTTGTATATATATATATATATATATATATATATATATATATATATATTCTGGATATTTGTCCCTTGCCAGATGTATATGTCCAAATAACTTTGCCTGTTCAACAGAGTGTGTTTCTGTTTTAATGATAGCTTCATTCACTGTGCCGATTTTTTTTTTCAATTTTGTCATTCCATTAATTTCTATTTTTGTTTTCTTTCCCATTGGATTTGTGTTCCCAGTGGTATCAGTGAAGCTGATGTCATGGACTGTCTTGCCTGTTTTACTCCAAGCAGTTTATGATTTCAAATAGTTCATATAAAACTTTGGTCCATTTTGCATTAATTTTTGCATATGGTATGACAATGGTCTAGCTTTATTATTTTACAAACTGCCCAGCTTGTCCAATGCAAGTTTATTTGTTGAATAAACTTTCCTTATTCCATTGTATATGTCTTCTCCATCATAAATTAATTGTCCATAAAAGTCTGCAATTATTTTTGGGTTTTCAATCATCCACTGATTTGTGTATCTTTTTATTCTAGTACCATCTCTTTTTTATTATAATAATTTTGCAGTCTATCATAAATTTTGGGCATGCGATATCTCCATTTTTCTTTTTTTGATGAGGATCATTTTGACCACTTTGTGAACCAATAATTTTATACAGTCAATCAACCCTTCAAATGTTAAGGGCATAAAAATGATTTTAGGGGCAGTATTAATTAGACTAATTTTTTCTAGAAACCTAGTTAATTCTTTCAATGATTTCAAAGTGTTTTTCCTATTTTGGAAATGTTTTGTGGATTATGGTTTAAAATATTACTTCTAGTCTGTTTTTTTTTAACTTTTCTTTTCTTCATCATACTCCAATAAAATAAATCCATTCCGTGCTTGTCTCCCATTTTTATTACTTTAACTTTGACCCTTTCATTTTATCATTTAGTTATTTCCTTATCTTTTTAAAGTGACCTTTATTAAATTAACATTTGAATCTTATTTTTCACTTTGGCACTTTACAATGTATTATTCATTTGTTGGGCAATCTTTCTTTGTCTTCAGTTTCTCTCCTAAATTAAATCAAGTTGGTTCCATTTCTTCCTACTTTTTCGTCTGTTTTTGTTTTACTTCTACTTCTTGTTACATAAGTTAGCTTTTCACATATTTATTTGATTGTGTTTGAAATATTAATTTGTAAGTTTCTTCTATTGTATATATATATATATAGAGAGAGAGATAGAGAGGCAGGAAATGTTCCTCATTTAATATGTATGAAATTTTATTTGAAATTTCTCTGTATAAATTTGACCTTCCACTTAATTTTGTGATTTTAAGGTGTTTACATGATTCTGGTTTAATAGAATTCTCACCTGTTAGTGTTAGCTTTTAGTGATACACACCTGAAACTTGTGTAATGTTATAATGTAATGCTATTTCAAGAGTAGGATAAACAAGCTGGGCATGGTGGTACATGCCTGTAAGCGGCAGACTAGGAAGCCACAGCGGGGACCAGGGATCATGGTTCGAGTTCCCCTCGGGGCAATGTAGAAAGACCTAGCTCCAAAAAAAAAAAAAAAAAAAAAAAAAAAAAAAAAGCTGGGTATGGTGGCATGTGCCTTTAATCCCAGCTACCTGGAAGGTGAGGCTGGGGAATGCTTGAGTCTGTGGTACCCCGGGCAACATGAGCCTGCTGTTCCACGGGCAAAACTAGCGAGACCTAGTCTAAAAAAAAATAGAGGAGTATAAACATATAAAGTCTATATATTTGGAGTAATCGTGTTTAATTTGCTTGATTTGGTGTGCAAATTTTTCAGTGAAACTTCACTTTTGAGAGTGAGTACCCTGACACTCCCTTTTCCTCTTTTGTTCTTGACTACCCATTACCAAATATTATTTCTTGTTCCTCTTTTCTTTCTCAGTCAATTTGTGCCTTTCAAACACTGCCCCTTGCAATTCTACCTGTCCTTTTAAATCTCCTTTGTTCCTTTAAATTATGTCTTCCTTGCTCAATTTGACCTGCTGCTTTAATTTACATGTAAACTGAAAACACTTCCCATGAGTTTATGTGTAGACCCACTTGGCTACTTTCTAGATTTCGGGTAGAACTGCTTTTTCTGGCACAGGTTTAAGACAAACAGCCCTCTCTCCCTGGCCTACATCTGCATTTTGCCACAGTTTTTCTTGACACTCTGAAAATCTATGAGGTTTTCTCTTGGGGGCCTTGCATCAGTAGGCAGTTGTGATGGAGTGTGAGGTATTATATGGGGATTTCTAATTTTTGTTTTATTTCTGGGTGATTTTAACTGTTAGGGACTGTTTTTTCAAGTTGGGTCAAACATGTGTTTCCACATAGGTCTTACGTTCTCTTCTGTTTTGTCTTGTTTCATAAGGAGGCATTGTAGCTGAAATGATGGTACTTTTTTACAACTACCCTAAATCTGACTCTTTGATCTAAGTTGAATTTTCATCATTTCACACTTGGAGCCCATCCTTATATCATGGTTCTAATGATATTTTTGGTGTAGTTGTGCCTTTCATGACCTTTGGAAAGGTAGAAATTAATAATTAAATAGAAAGAAGACTGGCTAGAAAAATACAATTTTGCCCTTAGTCTATTTACTTCTTAGTGTGATCATTCTCTTTCACACCATAAACATATTCTTCTATGACATTTTACCAAAAGCTTTTTAAAAAGAGTAAATATATTTCAGCTCTCTTGATCCTTAAGTAACCCCTGTGAAGTGTTTACTATTGCCAGTGTACAGACTGAAAGACCTGATACCTAAAAAGGCTAAATGTTTTGCCCGAGGTCACACAGTTAGTGTCAAAGCCAGGAATTCAATGTCACTTCTATGCCAAGTTATGAGAAAGAAATACAAGAAGCATCTAAAAATAAGCATACCATATGTGTGGAAACATTTCTAAGACATTATGGTCTTTAGTATCTTAAAGGGCTTTGTTAATTAGCAAATAAGTATTATTAAGTCTTGACTCAACAGCAATTTTAACTGTATACTCAATGATTTCTGTGCCATACTAATTCAGGGAACTTCTCCATGGTTTAAAGTGAATAGAACAATTCAATTTGAGACTAAACTTTAGCATGGATAATATGAAATTAATTCTGACTTGTTTAATCCAACATGGATAATCTTAAACTGACCACTGCTTTAATATCTGAAAAACTTCTCTAAGGTAATGAATTCCATTTTGGGGCATAGGGTGGGATAATTATTTTCTTAACCATCCCTGAAAGCATTTAGAGTACTCCGTTATAGTGCATTTAACTACATGGTCAGTTTTCAGTGTCTTGATTGAAAAGCTTTAAAATAACTTGAAGCAGTTGAGTTTTGGAGATTAGGAAACCATTTCTCAGTTGTTAAGTACTAAAGTCATCCCTCCCTTGCTATAAATAAAATTGTTTCACAGAACTCTTCACACACAGAAAAAGTGACCACTATATCTCTTCATTTAACTATACCCCATTCTTTACATTTTTTCTGTATGTTGAAAACTCATCTTCATTCACACTAAACAACTCCTCTCCAGAAAATGGCTATTAATTTACATTGTAAAAGAAGAAAGAGAACAGTGATTTGGATAAATTCATTATCTACATGCAGGCTACTTATGCATGGAATCCCTTTTTAGTAAAATATTGACAAATTCTCCAAGGGTGGCTCCAAAGACTGATCTTCATTATGCAGTTAGTACATTCTATTTAAATATTTTTAAGTGTCCCAAAGACTTAGAGGGAATAAAGCTGGAAATTTGTTTAAAATATAAATGTTAGTCAACTGTTCAAGGTGATAGTCTACATTGACATTTTAAAGCCATTCTAATGTTCTGTCTTTGGAATCAAATGTTGGCTTAAGATCCAGGAGGGTAAAGAGGAGAAAAAGGTTAGCTTCAGGCTCCCCTATCCCCATCCATTTCAAAACATGGTGTCACATGACTTGAAATCAGTGAAGATGCTGATGTTACTCTGTGTCAGAGGAAAACATGGGCTTAGGTAGTCAATTGACACATATGTCATCTTCTGTCTTAAAATGATTCTATCAGAAGGGAATATTGTACAGTGGAAACAGCAGCTTCTGTGCAATTTAATAAAAAATAATCCAGAAAGCACTATCACATGCACTTGAACTGGGTGCACACACATACATAGGTGTGTGTATAGGAACCTGCATTTGAAATATCCTCCCTCAGGCAAGCAAGGACCTGTAAGTAGTACTATTTTTCTGATCAGCCATAGAGAGTACAGAAGCAGCCCTATGTGTTATTAATGGATAAAATCTGAGCAGCAGCCAACCCCAAGGTTAACCCTATGCATTTAAAACATTTCATCAGACAGCTAAGTATTTTTTTTCCCCCTGAGCAGCAGATATCTCTCCAACCACCACTCAATAGGTCCTGATAGAGGAAAGCAATAGCTGGACTCACTAATGTGCAAATTGATAGTATGAGCTCTCCACCAAAATATAAACAACCCCATGATACTTGAGTGTCAACAGAGTAGGCTGACTTGGTGGGAAGGAGGACAGGAGAGTAATCCTGGCATTATCTGGCAAAGGGAAGTGACAACTTTAGGGACTTTGTTCAATTAGCTGGCACATCTGGGTCCTTCCAGGGTGCTGGGATGCTCTGTTGATCATAACAGCTAAGATCAAGATATGCAAAGTGTCTGACTTTACAAGTCATGAACATTAAGGAGAAAGTAGCTTGTTCAGTCAAGGAAAGATTGAAAAATTAATATTCTCTTATTTTTAACACCTGTTCTCTATGAGAGTCTTAAATTGACCAAGTTCTTTGTCAGTTATTTTCCATAGACTAATGGCTCCAGGTCCATTTTCTGCTCAGTTTTGTACCCAGATAAACTTACAACTATGAGATCCATAGTCTTGTCTACCAGTTCAATTGACTTCTGTTTGACCCTTGGATCACAATTAATTTTGTGTATATTCTATAGAGGTTTCCTTTTGTATAATCATGGGAATTTTATATAACATCTTAAAATTACAAGTCTGTTTTAAGTTAACACTTCAATTATATACAGAAATTCTACTCCTTTATAGTTTTGCCCCACCCACTATATTCCATATTTTTGTCAAAGGTTCCATATTTATCCACTAGCATATACATAAAAATTTCATGGTTTTCTTCTTTTAAGTCCTCTAGATTATTATGTAGTGTCATTTCTATCAATATATATTAGTAGGGGCTTTTACATTTGCCCACATATTTATATTTACTGGAGAAATGTGTTTTCACATGACTTTGAGTTACTGCCAAACATCCTTTAGATTTCAGCTGGAAAGACTCCATTTTGAACTTCATCTAGCATTACTCTAGTGCTAGTGAACTCCCTCAGAATTTGCTTTTCTGAGAATGTGTTAATTCTTCACTCATTTTCTAAGGTTACCTTTTCCAGTTGCAGAATTCTCAATTGGCAACATTTTTGTTTTCATTTTGGCACTTTAAACCTATCAATCCTCTGACTTCTGGCCTGAAACTTTTCTGGTGAAAAGTCTGATGAAAATTGTATTGATTCCTTGTACATGACAAGTTGTTTTTCTCTTGTTCTGAAGGTTTTTATTTTGCTTTGACTTTTGGTAATTGCATCATCACCTGCTACACTGTGATTCTCTTTAGACTTCCATTCTGGAGTTTGTAGAGTTTATTATCTGTATATTTCCATATCATTCATCAAATTTGAAAGCATTCAGCCAGTATTTCTTTACTATTGTACCTCCTTCATGTTTTCCTTTCTGGGAATCCCATAATTCATATATTGATCAATTGATGATACGCCATATATCCCTTAATACTGTTCAATTTTCTTCATTCTTTTGTTTCTTAAATTTTATAATTTCAGATACATTTTATACATTTTATAATGTACAGATATTTTTCTTACCTGGTGATGTTGGTTGTTGAAACATTCTAGTGAAATCCTTTACTTCTTTTTATCATATCGTTTCTGTCTTGATGATGTTATCATTTTGTGTATCTATAGTCATGCATTGCACAGCAAAGGGGGTGTGTTCCGTGAAATGTATTCTTGGTAGTTTCATCAATGTACAATTACATATCTAGATGGCAAAGTCTAGGTAGTCAATTGACATATATGTCATCTTCTGCCTTAAAATGACACATATGTCATTTTACACTAACCTTTGTATGCAACCTATTGGAACCACTGCTGTGAATGTGATCTGCTGTTGATAAAAGACTCTTTTAAGTGACTCTGACTATTTTTTCCATAATCTCCCTTACTTATTCATCCATGCCTCCTCTTACCTTTGTGTGTGTATTTTTTTTTTTTTTGAGATAGTTGTTTTAAAGTCTTTGTCTAATAAATCTGAAGTCTGTTCCTTGGGGATAGATTCTGAAGATATTTGATTGCATGACTATATTTTCCTGTTTATTCATGCATTTTCTAATATTTTGTTGAGAATTTATCATTTGAAAACACAGTCACCCTTTTCAGTCTTTGCAGACTGAAAAATACTGCACAGGAAAAGACTGTCACTCATCAGTCTTGTATGAAAGCCCACAATCTTCAGAGGTTCTTTCTAGGCGTCTGTCACCCCTGGGATTATATTAAGTGTTTTATCCTGCCCTCTGATTGTTAGTACACATGACTTCTTTAAATACCTTAATTTTCTCAATAGGCTCACTCGTACTACTTGAAGTCTTAGCTATTCTACAGGATACCTTCCGACTCCTAGCTAACGATACATGTTTTCTGCCGCTGTATTTTGAGAATCCAGGTAGAATTTTTGTTCCATTTAGTATGCAATTTTCACCTGAAATCTCTGGTGTCCAGGCATCAGTAAGGAAGTAGTGTTCTTCCACTTTTCACTAACCATGTCATTGTATTTAACATCCTTTTCTAGTCTCAAATTCAAGCCACCTTTGGGAATTTGAGCTTTGAGTGACAAAGAGATCAGTCCTTCAGGCAGCCTGCAGAGTTTATAGCATTGCAAATTAAATTTCCTCTGTTCTCTCTGATTTGCAGAAGGAATAGGGATACGTGATGCACCCCTCAAACTATGCGGTGAAATGTCAGCTAAGGGAAGGGGTAAAGGTCTGGTTTATTACCCAACGAACACAGGTGCATTTATTGAACACAAATAGAGGTGAGCGGCTGCCATTGACTGCAAGATAGAAAGGGTTCTGGGGAATTGTGTATAGCAAATTAAGTCAAAATGATATAGATACATGTTATAAATTATATAGTGGATAGTTTAACAAAGTAAAATACTTATAAAAGTTAGTAGGCACTAATAGACAAAGTGAGGTTTCTGAGGTTTAGAGGGAAGAAGTAGGAGGAAGGGTTTAAAGGGACATGAGAAAGAGTGGTGGTAGAAAAAGTAAAAGGAAGTTCATGTACACTGATGATACCTGTTAAGTGTGATTGAGAAATACAAACAAATAACTAAATACATGGCAGGACAGTTTATAACTCTGGAAAGTGATCCTGAATACCATGAATAGGCCAATTCTTATCAAATTGATACATGAATCACACAATTGTAATCATTGTCTCAATGAAATTGACTACTTAAAATTATTTTGAAGTCAAAAATAAACTTCTGAAAGTAGTAAAACAAATTATTGCAACTAGAATAACATATTAGCTCAAGAATGGAAAAAACATCTCACATTGATCCTGGAGTGACTCAGCTGGATAGGCAGCTGGTGCCTCTGGTAGTGATGGAGTTGAAAATTGTATTGAGTGCCATACTGTTCTGGAGGGTGGGGTCTGAGAGAAAGACCCCCAAAGAAAATAGTAAGAAGCACAAAAAAGTTGCACAAAAAGAGGAGGCTGTAAGTAAGGCTGTACACTTCTCCAGAGAGAAGTGTAGGACACAGGAGAATAGCAGGTAGTAAAGAGGAACCGAAGTGGCTGCCCCTCATCCCCCAAGAATGAGCTGGTGGTGGCAAGGAACCATGGTGGGAGAGTGACTGGCAGAGGAGTAGTTAGTATGGAGTCAAATGCCCAACAGCAGCCTGGGAGGCACGAGGGCTGCTGAGGGCAGACCTGTGAGTGTGGTCAGATGCCGCTAAAGGTGGACCTGGAAAAGAAAATGTGAGCTGCTGAAGCAAGGTGGCACAGAAAACAGAAAGCTGGTACCTGGAGAATGCCAGGGATTTGGAAAGCTGATTTTGCATTAGTACTTGGTGGGAAGGTTTGAAGACTCTTGGAGAAGCTGAGCAGTTTGAAATGCTGAAGAGGGAAGCAAAGAGAAGATAGAAAAGAAAAACTGGATTTTGCAGAGTACCTGCCTCAAGTTTGAAGGGGAAAAAGGGCACCACCTTGGACTTATCCTCGGGACCTTCCAACTAAACAATAATTGGGGTAAAATAACTGGCCACTTGTGGCATTAAGGACTTCTGTTTTCCTGGTTAATTTTCCTTGTTAATAAAACCCTGTTGTTTAAATTGCATTGTGACTCTGGCAACTGCCATGCGCGGGTGGGAAGAACCTGGAAGAATCTAGGTGGCAGAAACCACATGTTTAAAGTGTTTCTTTTTCCCTTTGGCTTGTTGGTTAGAGGCTTCTGCCCTATTTTGACCTGATACCAAAATAATGCAATGGGAAATTCCAAAAACAGATCATCTTCATCTAAGCATTTACGAATCAAATGTCTTAGAATCCCTGAAATGATAAAATTTTTTAAAAGTGGAAAAATAAGCACAAATAGAATTATATCACACCAAATGTCTTATTCTCCCATCATTATATCCTGGATGGTCTTCTAAATCAATACATGCATACATCTACTTAATGTTCTAATGAAATCTCAGTATTCCATCATTATTTATATACCTGGCCTCATACACATTTATAAAATGATCTTCTTTGGTATATGTTTTCAAACAATTGCAATGAATACATTTAGATACAACTTTTTCAAGTTTGTATTAATGTATTGGTAGAACCTCTGGAATTTTTCCATTAAAGTTGTAGGTTTATCATTGTTATAAGTATTTCCAAATTATCATTCAAATTTGACTGCACTCTATAAGAGTAAAGCACTTTCCTCCCATATATTCATCAACTATAATTAGTATTTTCAGAATATTGATAGTCTTATGGGAGAACAGGCCATGTAATTTTGTTTTAGTTTGTTCAAAAGGAATCAGGTTGCTATCCCCCCCCCCTTGTTTTCCATTTGTTTTGATTTTCCTGAGGATCGCCTTCTTGAGTCTTTTGCTCATTTTTATATTTGAGTTTTGCTTTCTACGCTAATATGGAGAGATTCTTTGTATATTGGTGAAATTAGTCTTCCATCTGTCATCATTTTTTAAAGTTTTCTATTTGTATTTTTACCTTACTTGTGATATTTTGCCATCAAAATTTTTAGATTTTATGTGCTTAGATTTATTTATCTTCTCATTTTGGCTCACTTGTCATGCTTAGAAAGAGCTTGTTTTTAAGGATAAATATATTTCATCCAACTAACTTGAAATGGTAGTATTATGAACCACTAAATTCCTAGATGCAAGGAGATGTACTTTAAACTTCCCATTCTGTTCTTCTGATCTGTCCATTCTACAGTCACAGGACAAAATTATATTCAACATTGAACCTGCAAAATTATTTTATAGTACTTTTTTATCACATAATTTTTTAAAATCAGAAACTACTCTCTGAATTAGTAGAATCTCAATGATTCTCAAATACATTTTTACAAAGTGTACAAAAGTGAATAAGTAAAATATACAGTACAAGGGAATAAGTAAAATATAACAATAATGAAATAAGTAATCTAAATAATAAACTTAAAATACCTATAAATGTATATGTTCATGTTTTTTTCTAACCTATATATATATATATATATATATACACACACACACACAGTATCATATAGAGACTAGAAAGAATTTCTATATATTTTTTCTTTTTATATTATATAAATATATATATATATATATATATATAGAGAGAGAGAGAGAGAGAGAGAAAGCACAATAGAAATTGAAACTTACCTCTGCTTTAAAGACCACAAAAGAAAATGTGAATAAAGGGGAAGAAACAGTTTGTCCTTGACTAAGAAGATACTATTGCAAATGTGTCACAGCTCCCTACATTATTAAATGATTGCAATTTAATCCCAATCAAACTACCAACAGGAGCTTTCCTTTCAATTTTACTAAATGCTACTAAAATTCATCTTTAAAAACTGTATGCCTTTTATTAATTGTTCCCTTAGCAGCAAAGTAATTGGCAGAAGCTTTTGCAGAAAGGGCCTAATTGACTTCCTAAATAAGGCCCTTTTTGTATCTTAGTTTATGATGATGTGGTTTTATTCTTGCAGTTATGTAGAAACATCAATACTGTATCTTTATCTGCAATGTAAATACATATATGCTATGCTGACCTGCTGCTAAGAAAATAGAATCCTCCCCTTCTCCCTAATAGCTATATATTTTTTTTCTGATTTAGGGCCCCGGGACATTTTTTAAAGTCCAAATGCCGCATTTCACTATGTAATAAAATGCCACCATATATATATATATATATATATATAGAGAGAGAGAGAGAGAGAATCTTACACTTAAAATATATATATAATATATATAATATATATATTATATATATATACACTTACACTTAAAATATACACTTACACTTAAAATATATATATATAATATATATATAGTATATATATAATATATATACTATATATATTATATATAATATATTATATATAATATATAATATATATAATATATAATATATATTTTTATATATAATATATATAATATAATATATCATATATTATATTATATATTATATTATATATTATATTATATATTATATGATATATTATATTATATATATTACATATATTATATATATAATATTATATATTATATATATTATATATAATATATATAGATTATATATATAAATATATATTATATATTATATATATATTATATATATTATATATATTAAATATATATATATATTTTAAGTGTAAGATTCTCAAAAGCAAGCACTTTAGCTCTTGTTCTCAACCACATTCCCCTTTCAAGGGACTTGAGGAACAAAGGTTTAGGAGAGCAAACTTGCTTCTCTTCCTAAAAAGAGTCTCCCTCTTTATCTTTCCCTTTCTTAGCACTTCATTTTCTTCGCAATTTCATCATTTTGTTTTGCTTTTCATTAGGAATTATGACAATAATTCCAATCATCTTTGGCACAAGAATTGGTTTGGGAAGCACTGAAATTTCAGTGAATCAGGAAAAGTATACAAACTTGAAGTATCTAAAATGAGAAAACTATGCCACTCTAGAGAAATTTGTAAGACAATAGAAGAGCTGCATTTAGCATAAAAATAAAAATGTGGCATTTTCTAACCTTCCTAAACGTTTGCATAGATAATGATGATAAAACAAAAGGTATATATTATATATAATATGTATCTTATATAATTATATGTATTTTATATATTCATATATGTATATAATATTGTATCTTTTCATGGCCTTTTTTGACTGTCCCAAAGCTGACACATAGTCCCATACTCCACACCCTGCCAAGATTTTATTTAGTCAGTTGTTTTCACTAACATTCCTCTAGTTTCCAAATTCAAATACCAAGGTTGTAACCAAAAGGATGATCTAGCACTCAAATACCTTCCTGTTTATACCAGTTACCTTAGTCCCCATTCACTGCACTGCTGACTCAGTTGTCAGAAAACCCTGTTACAGATCCTCCCTCCCCCACACCCTGCCTGGCAAAATCCCCCTTCACCACCTGACCAAACTCTTCCACTCCAGAACCAGAGAGAAATGTCTAAAAAGATACTGCTCTAGCCCATGCTGCAATTCCCAGATATGGGTGTTGCCCCTCTCAGCTTCCTTTCTGTAATAAAGAACCTACTTCTCTGCTGCCTTTTCCCTTTGTCTCTAAAGCTTCTTCATTCCAAACAGTAATTATTTAAATAATCTAATAAAAAGAGGTTTTTTTTTTTTTAAGTGTTAGAATTAACTATAGATCAGTTCTCCACAGATGGAAAGATATGGTTAAAATTGACCCTGGTCAAGAAATTATAAATATTAACTTTTCCCCCGAAAATGTCAGGGATATAAGAATAGTTGTTTCGACAAACATTTAGGATATGTGCCCATGCAAACTAGCAACACCCACCAGTGACAAGAGGTAATTAGGAGAGAGACAGTAATAGCCGGGTCAATAGCTAGTTTAGCTGTCATACAGAGATTAGTAGTCTAATGAGTTCAGTGTTTAGTGAAACAGTTAATATACATTTTTTGGATATTTTTGAATAAGAAACAAAATAAAATCCATAGACAAAGAAATGCGCAAATTTATCTCCATTAAAATCAAATATATATATATATATGGTTTAATATATATCTATAGTTAAAAAAATGAGGAACTTCCGTTTTCTGAATCAAAGATTTTATTGCCTACAAGTGGCTTAATACATAATACATGGCCAATATTAAGTCAAGGAAGTGAAAGGAGAAAAAATTCTAACATTCTAAGTCAACCACTTTTTTTAGAGAAGTTTGTTTTTGTTGGCATGGGTGTAACTTTAAAATTGTAAAATAAATCCATCATTATTTCTTTATTCTTATATTGTGTCTCCCTTCTCTAGTGCCATGTTAGCTGCAAAGGAAAGAAATATGATGGAAATAAGGAGAAAAAGTAAACAAATATTATCTTTTGAAGCCCATTATTTAAAAAAAAAAAATAAAGACATACATTTTCCCTTGGAAGACTGTGCTGTTCATTATGATTTCCTGGGAAGGACTCAGTCACCATAGACATGCTCACATGGTTGCGTGTCTATGTTGCTCTATGGAATGAAAATCCAGCACCAAGTACCCAAACACTCACCCTCACCATAGCTCTTTCTTGCTTTTACATATTTGACTTCTCCCAAAAGTAGATTTTAGTTCTGAATCCCTCTTATTCTGAATCTACTAGAGGTTATTAGGTTTATCAATTTGTGCTGAAGAAATTTCCATTGGAATGGTGGCCATCACAGCTAATGCCAAATGCCAAATCTACACACATTGTCCTCGAGTATTTTTAATGTCATGTGACTTTGCTGCCCTCCTGTGGCTGCTCCTTTGGGTGCCACAAGTCTATAGGATCCAATGATCCTTCACCAGGTCACCCCCTCTCCTCCACTCACTGGTCTTGGCCATACACACTTGAAATAACCTATCTCATACCAACCAATGCACTGAATACAAAGGGATTCTATGAATGACTTCTGCATGTTTCTTCAATTCTGCCCAAGTGTCTAGAAGCAGTGGGGCAAGATTATATCATTTTCCAAATAACTAATGTCTGTTTATCTTTGATTTTCTCATTTCTAATTCTCTCCATGTTCAGAGTTTTTTGGTACAAGCACATCTCAGAGATATTTTAGGCTGGGTACAGGACTACCACACCAAATCAAGACCTCAATAAAGCAAGTCACACAAGTATTTTGGTTTCATAGTCCATAAAATGTTTTTTTTGTTCACCCTATGCTATTAACTACCCAATAACAATGTCTTAAATAACAGATATCCCTTCATTAAAAACTACTTTATTGCTGAAAAAGGCAAACCATCATCTGAGGCTTCAGTGAGTTGTAATCTTTTTTGTTGGTGGAAGGTCTTGTTCCCCATCTTGTTCAGTGTGGTGCTTGCTGATGTCTGGGGTGGCTGTGGCCTTTTGTTCAAATGAGACAACAATGAAAACTGTGGCATCAATTCATTTTTCATTTAACTTGAACTCTTAGAGGTTGCTGTAAGATTATTAATTTTCTTAATTTCACTATTGGTGAGTCCAGGGGAAGATTCAAGGAGAGAGGGAGATCAGAATGGGGTGGGACTGGGGGAACCAGCCAATGGAACAAAACACAAGCATTTACCAAGTAAGTTCATTCCTGTGGGTGGGTAGTTCCACGCTACCCAGAATGGCAGCGTCAAAGATCAGAAGATCAATTGCTTAACAGCATCATCATGAGAAATGTTTGAAATTTTGCAAGAATGACCAAAATCTGACAAAAACTTATGAAGTCAATCCAAAGGACTGGAAAAATGGCATCCAAGGTTCTCAACTGGATCACAACCTTCAATGTGTGAAAAACAATTTCATGAAGCACAAGCGTGAAGGTGTCTAGATTCTAGTAGGAGAAACAACAAACTCTTACACTGAAAGGCCCCGTAGTAATCACTTGAGCTTCCCCCAATCCCACCCTCCCTATGGTCTCTGTTACAATGACTCAGCTCCATCACTGTAACATGAAAACAGTCATTGGTAATATCTGAGGGATCCTGGCAATGCCCCGGTGGCATTTTGATAATAAAACTTAACTTACAAAAATAGCTGGGAAAGAAAGGGCACTGAAGATATCCCAGGATGGCCTTGACCAACTCTTACTTGAGAAGTATGTCCTATGATATCAATATTGAAATATTGAAATAACCATTAATATTGAAATAATACATTTAAAAGAGTTACTAAGTACTTATTTGACTCCAAATAGAGCATTTCTAACCATCCCAACCATCGCTGACTTTATACAAATGCTGACACTGGCTATGAAAAACCTTTCACTCCATGGCAATCTTTTCCAAATAACTGGCAAGCAACCCATTATGACTGATCAATACACATCAGTGTTTAGGAAAAGAGTACAGAAGTGTTTCTGCACTCAGGAAAGAGAACAATGTAGGTTATTTTTCCATGAAACATCGTTAATGTCCGATTAGCTGCTGGATACTGTTGACTTGTTTTCTGAATTTTTTCTATTTGGCACGATCTTTAGTTCAGATGTCTAGATGAGTTTCCGTATTACTGAAAATATCTTCAAGTGCATTTTTCTGTTCTCTTTCTTGTTTTACATTTCTACAGTATCCTATAAATCATTGCCCAAATGACCTTTATAGATCATTTAGATCTGACTTCACCCCTCCTTCATGCAGCAGCTTCTTGAGAGCCAAGTTCAAGTCCTTAGCTTAGCACAAGAAGCTGTTCATATGCAGATTCCATTTTCTCTTTTGAGACTCACTTGGCATCGGAGAAGTTTCTTTTCCTGTTCATCTGCTCTCATCATGTGACGTTCCTTAAGGTTCCTAATTCCATCAAGTCCCTTCTTTAGCCACCTTTTCCAGATGGCCTGTTCTTCTCCACCCCACTTCCAGGTCAACTCATTTTCCTTTCCATCCAGTTAGTCCTCATCTTTTAATGAATATTTATCCTCCCTCCATACAAGTCATAAGGGTCTGATAACAAAAATACACAAAGAACTCACACAACTTAACAAAAACAAAGAAAAAAACCCAGTTAAAGAATGGGGAGAGTTAAAAAGAAGCTTCTCTAAAGAGGAAATACAAATGGCCAACAGGTACATGAAAAAATGTTCAATGTCACTAGCAATCAGGGAAATGCAAATCAAAACCACAATGAAATACCACCTTACACCAGAAAGAATGGCCCACCTCCATAAAAGGGGCAACAACATGTGCTGGCAAGGATGTGGAGAGAAAAAGACACTCTTACACTGCTGGTGGGAATGCTAGTATACTAGTCCAGCCACTATGGGAAGCTGTGTGGAGGACCCTCAAATTAATGAAAATAGAGCTACCATTTAACTCAGCAATTGCTCTTCTGGGAATCTACCCAAAGGAATCTACTTCAATGTGTGTACAAAGGGACACCTGTGCTCAGATGTTTACTGCAGCACTATTTATAGTTGCAATGACATGGAAACAACCCAAATGTCCCAAAACAGATGAATGGATGAAAAAGATATGATATATTTACACAATGGAGTATTACTCATCAATTAAAAATGATAAATTTGATGAATTTATGATACCTTGGATGTACCTAGAAGAAATCATATTAGCAGAAACAAGCCAGAAAGAAAAAGACAGAAACCAAATGGTTTCACTAATATATGGGTAATAGGAGAAATAAGAAAAAGGCCAGGAGGAAAAGTCCAAACAAGCTAACAACCAAACCAAAGTACACAACTGGTTGGGGGCGGGGGGAAGAGAGAGAAGGGAGGGAAGGTGGTGGTTGATCCCTCCCTTGGGAAGTGCAAAGATGTGAAACATACATATAAACAAATAAGAAAAAAAGAAGTTGTGTCACTGGCATTAGGTAAACATCAGAAAAGAGGCCAGAGTCTCACTTTTCAGACCCTGCTTCCCTGAACTGATGTGAGTGGCACTATATTCTCAGCTAGTGAAGTAGTCCAAGAAAAACAGATAAATGGGATGCTTTAGACTTCAATTAAGTAACAGCTCCCCCTATTGACTATGGGATACATAGGGACCCTACCATCAGTCTCCATACTGCATCCTTATAAGCCAAGTTGGCCAGGTCTAAAAGCAAAGTGACCCAAAGAGCAGGCAATCTGTTAGACTTAACGTGCCCAAGCCAAAGGTCAGGGTCAGGCTGGCCGCACTAATGAAGGAGCCTGTTCTCACCCAAGGACAAAAGCAGCTGTAATTTCAGAGCAGAGAAGCATTCGCAGTCCCCCCTTCCAACAAGTCTTTAAAAATGCTGATCTGAAAGACTGAAGCAACCCACTGGAGACTCATTTTCAGTATGGCAAAAGTTCTGAAACCCAGACTGCTAAATCTCAGGAAGCAGCTGGGTTCCTAATTAAAACAAATCGTTAATAGATTTAGCAGTCCAAATTTATGCTTTTCAATTAAAAATGCTACAACAGTTGGTGTATCTGAGCAAGAATATATGTGTCCGGGTAAGTGTGTGTGCGTGTACAAACAAACACGCTTCAGCTTGGGCTCAGGGTATTCCAGAGTTGAAGAGGCAGTTATAAAGACTGGGTCAAAGTCAAAATATAAAGGTTAATTGCATCGGTTTTTAACTGTCTTGGTGACTTCCTTGAGTCTCAAGCCACATTGCAGAAATAGTTGCCTATGAACACATAGGACTTTCCTATGACAATCTTATAAAGAAGACATTTTCCAGCTGTTTTGTGGCTACCTTGTGAGACGTTATTTTCAGTTTTCAATGAAGAAGACATTTTGAGATACTTTTTTTTTTCTTTTTGTCTCTCAAGTCCTTCCAGCAAGTCAGTAGAAAATATTCTATTCCCAGGGATCAGTCACATACGCACTTTGGAAGGGTCCCATGATTCTGGATGACAAGTCAAATTTTGTCAACGACATGGACATCCTTTTCTTGACTATGGGTTATCAGAAAATGTATGAAGCAATAATTTATGATGGCCAGAAGTAGAGCAGTTAATTCCCTCTCTTACCTAGAGGAGAAGTCATTTCATCTTTATTCCATTCAACAACTGTACTATTCACTTATCTAAAAGTATGTAGGAGAGAAGGGTCCCCAGAACAACTGGATGGAAAAATACATTTTCCAGCTTCCTTTAAGAGAAATCATTTTGCCCCCTTTACCACCCTCAAAGGTGCTGTGGATTATTAATTATTCTACCATATCTGCTTTTGGTCATCAACTAAGATGAGTGTCTCTAGCAACAGAAAATTCTTCAAACTTTCCAGAGAACAAGAAAGATTGATGGTTCGGAATCAGAAATAAAGCAACTTGAATTCTGAACGTGCATAGATGCTGTGTAGTTGTGAACCTTACTTTGTTTGACATTTAAATTCTAAGCAACTTTTAAGTTACAAAATGTTTAAGTTCAAAAACTCCTGGAATATCTGGGGGTTTTGTGGTAAGTTGATAAAGCACCTAGTGAAAACACTGGTATCCTGTGTGACCTATGGGAAAATATAGGAACAGGATGCTAAACATGTACCAGTAAATAAATTTTGGGTTGTCTTAATTTATGTTTTTCTCTTTCTTTCCTCCTTATCACCACCATCTGTTCATCCTCATCCTCTGATAACATTCCCATCATTTCAGATTTGTTTTCCAAGTACCGGCATGCACATTTCATTCAGATTCTAGACCAAGGCTGGTCAAAGGTAAACTTCATCCTACAGATGAACTAGGCATCCATGGGGGTATGAACGTTCTGCAGTGCCATTCAAAAATATTGACGACTGTGTGTGTGTTCATGGGTGTGGGTGTGCATGTGCACATATGTGTGCATGTACACATGCATGCCTGTGCATGCTATCATAAACATTTGGGGAAGATGTGTTGGACAGAGACAGATATCCCAGTGAGTGTGGATTTAGAGCTATTTTCTGCCTTGCAAAAGGCTCCATAGCCCACAATAAAGGTTATGAATGGCTAATCTACAGGATTTATATCTGAAATTCTGGAAAAAAAATGACTCAAGAAAAGTCAGGCCAAGTCATACCATAGCAAGTTATGATGGTCTACATAAGGAAGCAACATGTGATTTGAATACAGATCATAATGACGTGTAACTGTTAAGTTAAAGACTATAATCTCCAAGACATGCACTAAAAAGAGAAGATAACTAATGAGACAGCATACAAGATATGAGATACATGGGACCCACTCAAAAAGGGAAGGGAAGGAATACCAAAGAGTCCAGACAAAATAAGAACAAAGAAAACACATAAAAAGCTGGTTAAAGAAACATATCCATTATTACATTTATGCAAATGGACTAATGATTCCAGTTAAAGAAAGACATCATTAAGATAGGATCATAAAAAAAGTAAGATCCATCCACATGCCGTTTACAAGAAACACATTTAAAATATAAAAACACAGATGAGTTAAAAATAAAAGTGCAAGTAAGAAATGTACCACTCCATCCATAAGAAAGCTCATGTAGTTATATCAACATCAAAGATAAGAGTTTGCTACTAGAGTAAAAGAAAAGATTTTCATAGTGGTAAAAGAATCAATTCATCAGGAATGCCTAACAGGCAGAAAGAAAAAGAAATACTGGATTGTCTCACTTACAGGCAGGACAAAGGGAAAGTGATCAAACAGAGAAGAAAAATTTAAAACTAATTTTTAGCAAAATTGAAACATAGAGCATGAGAAGGGTAAGGGGGGAAATGGGGGGTGGGAGAGCACAAAATACAAAGAAGATGATTTATGGGTGATAAGGTGGTGGGAGAATCCTGGGGAAGGGAGGGAGCGAGGGAGGAAGAAAGGAAGGAAGAAAAGAAGGAAGGAAGGAAGGGAGGAAGGAAGGAAGGGAGGGAGAACCTAATAAGTATAAATGCATATACCTAATAACACTTAATAACACCTTCAAGCAACATGAAACAAAAGTTGATACATGTAAAAGGAGGGGAAAAAGTAACAGTAGGGGATTTTAGCATAATTGTTGAATCCTCATCTCTAACTGATGAATACACAGGGAGAAAGGGAAGCCCATCAGTTCATCATCTGCTTGGTAACTTTTCATCTTTCTAGTTCTATAAGGTAAAGGTAGCTTTTGAAATGGGTTTTATTTAATAAAACGAGTTCCTTTTCTACATGTTGCTTTATGGGGTTATGTATAGTGGACTCTTTTTACAATGTTCTATGGTGTTTAATAAATCAGGTAAGAGATGGAGGGATGGACATGACACAAGTATACACATGTGGTGTTGCTTGGGGGGAATGTCTTATTTCTCGTCCTAATTTATGACTTTTCTATGCCTGTCCTTTGCTTTGCAGACTTGTGGGATTTGCTTTCTTTTCTTATGATAAGTTGTCCAATTCACAAGCTCCAAGAAATTAGGGGAGCAAAGGTGGAAGCCAGATCCACCAGGATATACTGTCACAGGTCCACAGGTTGGGGAACCTTGCCCAGTCTGTCCCTCTGGCCCAGATGGGAGTGTCCTCAGCATGGCAATGACACCTTCCCCCAGCTGGTACTGGCCGCATGCTTGGATCCCTGTACAAGGGGCCGTGCATGCCCCTTCCCGGTGGGGTCTCCTCCATCAGGACCACAGAGCAAGGAAAACAAGACTGTGCCTAGGTCAAGGCCAGGACGCTCTGGGAGGAGTTAATCTGCACGGTTTGAGAAGGGGCCTATAGATGGGCCTTTCAAAGCTTTAGTTTCCCTTCTCGCCTGATTCTCAGATTCCCAACCTGCTAACCTATTTCCCTGAAACTAAATCCCAATTTAAGGAAAATATGGCAATAATTTGGGGGGTGGGTGTGGTCGATTAACTTCCCCTACGATCTTTAATTTTATACTCAGTTCCACCAAGAACTCTATCCCACGCTTCTCCACACATTTGGGCTGAGGGCCTATTTCTCTGGAATCTTAAAAATGAACTCTCAGGCTCTCGGAAACGTGTCTAGATGACCCTTCTTGCAAAAACCAGAGGAGACTGAGCGATGGAGGCTTCGATGTGCCTGGGTTAGAATGCTCTTTCCAGAAGTTGTCTGCCTGCCAGGGGCCCAGGCTGGACATAGCCACGTTCACAGACTTCTGCCCAGAAACATCTGGGACCGTTTTCCTCAGAATTGGGGCTCTGGGCGCTGGCGATGGCCTTGTGCCATGGAACGCCCGTGGTCAGGACGATGCTTCTTGATTCTGCAAGGAAAATGGTCAATATTTGGACGGGGGTGGGGGGGGTTGGGGGGTGGGGGGGCGTCGGAAGGGTTGTGTGCGTGTGTGCGCATGCATGCACGCACTATTATAACTGCTTGGGGCAGATGCATTGCTCACAGACAGCCTTGCCAGTGAATCCTATGTTTGTGGCCTAGCTCCCAGTCAAATGGGAAGGAGCATGATCTAGTAGAACCGACTCTGGAGTTAGACCCCAAATTAAATCATTTCAGTCTTGCGTGATCTCGGTTCTGCAGCCCCTTCGAGCACCCACTTCTGCAGCAGCGCGATGCAACCTTCAAGAGGGACCCCACAGGTAAGATGCGCAGCCAGGTGCCCTGTGCGGAGATCCAAGCCTACGGCCAGGCCCACGCTCCGTGGAGAAGGAAGTTTTTGGGTGAATACGTTCTGTTCTGTGAATTGGAGATAATGCTGTGCCGCGGCCCACGCTGCAGGGTTTGTGTATCCACAGACATTCGTCCCTGATCAGAGGATGGGGAGGCGGTAGCCGACATGCAGGAGAGCGGAGCCTCCTCACGAGGCAAGTGGGCACAAGGTCTATTGCACTCTTGGCTTCCATGCATCCGTGGTGTCATGGCTTTAAGTAAACAAATGCAGTCATGCCCTAATGCAGGGGTGCGGAAGGATGCACCTCATCCACAGGGGGGTGGGGAGTGCAGGGGACTGGGGCGCGCTTGGAGAATCTGCATATTCGGGGGGGCTGTTGGCCTGAAGAGGGAAAGCAGGAGGGGCCAAGTCCACGGGGGTCTCCACCTCCGTTCTGAGAGCTCCCTCCTTCAGCACAAATCACTGAACCGGCCTGCAAGGGGGGGGGGGGGGGGGGGGGGGGGGGAGGGAGCTCAGAGATTCTCCTGCTGACTGTGGAGGTCACGTGGCCCTGACACATAACTTTTCCCGAGTTGACTATATCTCACTTCCTGTAAGCGCCTGTCCCTCATGCTCCCTTTCAAGGACTTGGCCAATCTCCTTTTGTAAATAGAACAATGCTTTATATTTCTCTATTACTCCGGAGTGACTATATCAATAATGCAGGAAACGCATCTGTCCAACACAATGAGATTATTTTTCTGATTTCAGTTGACAGTTATGGTAATAGTTTGGCAAACAATCTACTCCACCATCAATGGCCGCAGATTACAGCTGTTTTTAAAAATCTCCACTGCTTCTGGAAACTGGGAAGATGAATTGCACCTGGGAGAGAGAGAGGGAAAGACACACCATCCTTCTGTAGGGGAGAAAAATGCTTAACTCTTTCCAGCCAAAGAAAACTAAGGGAGTGTGTGGGACAGCACTGGGTTGTCTGTGGGTACACGATGCTAAGGTGAGAAATGATAAGTCCAAAGCAGAAACAGAGCCTGATATGGTCAGAGGGGCTGCTGGGAGGAAGGAGCTGGGGTACTTCAGAGAGCTGCTTTTTCTGTGGCTACATCCCCCAAGTCACCGGGGAGTTACTGCAGATATTTGCAGTTATTGCAGATATTGGAGAACACTGAGAAGGAACAGTATCAGCTCTTCCATATGTGTCTTGAGGAACAGAAACTGGAGCTTGTCAACAGTGAGGACACTGGTCTAAGATTTTTCACATTTACTGAAAAATAAACAGCTTGAATTCTACGTCTGCTGCAATGATGATGATGAAGATGTTGGTTTCCTTTGCTCACTGGAACTTCTTAAATCTTAGAAAAACATGTATTTATCCTAAAATTATCTAACAGCTCTGAAATAAGCCTTGTTTTTGATGTACATTTTTCTCCTTTGGGGTGTTTGACTTTACTTCCGCTCCATAGGAAGCAGAATGCTGATAGCGCTGGTGGCAAGTGATCCTGGCATCGGGCCAGCCATTGTTACCCATGGTGGGAGTCGGAACTATGACTGCCTCGGTCTCTGCAGTTCTCCCAGGGGCAAGACTCTGCCCCTCTGAGTTCCAAGGTGAAGCCCTGGGAAGAGCAGGGAAGGGTGGTCACGGGGGCTGTGTGGAGTCCTCTCACCAGGTGAGTTCATTTTTCTTGTGAACTTTTCACCTCAGCCCCAATTAGTATCCTATTAACCTCCTTAAATATGGAATTGCTAAGATCTTAGAAGACTCCAAAATGGACTATTAGCCAGCCCATTTCCTGGCTCCATCAGATGAAAATGCCAAAGTAGGTCATGCAACAGAATTACCTTGATTAATTTCAGCTCTCTCCCCTGGGGCATGATGTCATGCAAGTTAAAGGAGATTCAAATTTGATGCATCATTTCAATGACTGATTAAATATGTGTTTTGTTTTTGTTTTTTTTTTTAAACAAGTACCATCCAGGGTTTCTGAGAATTTTCCTTTTCAATATGACAAACATTGCACTTGCTAAATTGATCAATTTTACAAACAGTGGCTTGCCTGGAATGTCATTTTCAATGTGCTTCTTCTCCAAGGCCTAATATGGAAACAGGTTTATTTTCCCCAGGAAATGCCATGCAAGATCAGAAGTTCTCAGGGCTGTGTCCCATTCCCACCCACAGATGCAGAGTGATTTTCAAACACATCATAAAGACCCCCTCCCACTTGCGACCTACTCAGAATGGCATTTGCAAATATGAATGGCTTTGCTAGAGCTAAGAAAAGCAACAATCTTTACATCCTTGATCTCACATTCCTGCCTTAAGGAAGTACTAAAATAGAAACCATGTTTTAGCATCTACAGTATTGGTGCAATGTCTTTACAATAGGCAGATTAAATGTATGTGCATGTCAAAAGCAGCTTTCCACGCTTGTTCACAGTTTCAAGTACTGCAACACGGTCTGTGGATCACTTCAGATTTATCACAAGCAGACTGACTTAGGTGCATCTTTCATAAAGGGTTGACTATATTACTTCTTTAGAAGAATAATTATTTTCTGCCGAGTTCTTTCACTTATAAAGAAAAGCAGTCAAATCACAAATCCAGAGTTGTGCCTTTGCTGTTTGCAAGTTCCAACAGCATGCCATCTTGCTTTTTGTCAACAGCAGCAGCAGCTGCACCCTCCCACACCCTTTCAGAAGGAAAATCCAGACTGGCTCCCTCATCTCATATTGCAGACTTTTAGAGCACATTGCCTTTCCTATCCAGGCACTCCTGCCTGCAGCCCCTGTGAGGTGCATTCACCTTCCTTTCAAGGCATCTCAAACCTTCAAAGGGTTCACTTTTCTGACTGGCAGCTTAAGGGCTCCCATTCAGCCTGTGGGCAACCCTGTGCTTGTCAGACTTGGGATCGCCAGAGAACCCCTTCCAGAAGCAGAAAGGTTTCATGCAGAACCCGGCCACATGCACCCAGCCACCATGTAAACTGATCAGGGGTGTCTGGTTTATAACACTATCAGCAGGAGATTCAGTTAGCATGAAAGGGGGAAGGGAATGAACCTCTTGGCTTAGTTGGAGAAACATGGAGCAGGTAGCAGCTGTCTGGGGGGATTCCTGGCAGCATGAGAGCGGTTGCCCTCTGTGCCAATGTGGCTGGCATTGTCCACCATGTCCTGAAGGCTTTGGGTCTGCTCAGATCATTTCAACTTCAGTGCCAACATTGAGACTACTTTCCAGAAGCACCGTTAGCAGGCAGACTGCGAGGAGCCCAGGAACCCCAAACTGGCACAGGCTAAAAAAGTTTCTGCCATCTGCAACATGAAGACAGATAGGCTCAGTGTGAATGGACTTGACTAGGAGAATGTGCATAGAACGAGAAGAGAAGAAAGGCTAATGGTTTCCAATACAATGCTGAGTTGTTCATCTCCTCATAGACGAAGGCTCAGCCATTCAGGGTTGGCTTGAGGTGAGGCCGCTGGGGCTTGAAAATCTTCCCCAAGTCTATGACCCTTTCGGATGGGGACCCATAAGAAAAGGACTAAGGGGGACCAGCACATCTGGGACGAAAGGAAAAATAAATCACAGCACAAATCCACTTAAAGACCCCACAGCCTTCTCTCCCCGGTCTCTTCCAAGCATCCCTGTCTCTCCTTCACATGTCTCTGTTTCTATCCCCCAAGCCCTATATTGCACACCCAAAGCTGACCAGCAAGCTTGTCTTTCTTTCCATCTCTCTGCTCTATGTTCATTCTTCAAGTGACTTTCCTCAAGCCTCCCCTCTGCTTCTCCTCCCTGCTCAGCCCCAGGCTTCATTAGATGGGGCACAGGGAGCCCCAATCTTTTGTGGAGATTGCACTGTTGTGACATCTTACAGGGTTCCTATTCATTTTGGTGTCGGGGGTCTCTCTGCACAGCCAGATTTTCCTCCGCCCTTGCCTTCAGCTTGTCAGTGATCCCTAAACAAGTGGTGGCTCTTGAACAGATGACTTGTGTCACTTTATCTCCATTGCCCCCACTTTTCCATCAGTCAGGGTCATTACAGTGTCAATACATAGAATATCTTGATAGATTCATGACATTATCGATATAAATGGCATCCTGGTTATCCCTCCACCTTTCTTTTCTGGTCAGCCCATGGTTACTAAGAAAGCCATGATGAGATGCAACCTTTTAGAAACTGCACCAGTAAATAAAAGATATTTCCCCATCAGGTGATGAGAACTGCAAACAGATGTTTGCACTCTGGAACCAGGGGTCACGTGATGGTCATAGGCTAAAGGAGCTCAAAACCCCACTTCCCTAGCATCTGAGTTTTCCAACTGAGGGGTTTGATTTCTGGGAGCTGAGTGGCCAGGTGGACTTACCTTTTTAGAGAGAAAATCTGCCCCAATAGTCTAATATCAGCACCAATGGTATTTGTCTCCATCATCTGATTGAGTTAACAAACATGACACAACTTCAGGTTATTATACTGTGACATTAGTGACTTATTGTGATTCAGTGACATGAGTTTGGACATCATGACACTGCAGGACTTTTCATCCTTTCTTTCTCCATAAGGGCATTGATGTTCACTTAGATGTATTCTCCACTCCTTAAGCTATATGAATATCCAAAGCAATAGGACCTGTGCTGATGCGAACAAAATGGAAGAGATGTGAACTCAGAGGAGAAAAATATCACATAAAGGGAGACAGTTCAAACAGATAAAGGGCATCACCTGTCTGGAGGTGGGTTGAAACTTGGTTTTTGGTGGAGATGACACACCTATGCAGATCTCGAGCTATTGTGCTGTACACCTGCTCTCTTATCTGAAAAACCAATGTCCTGTCAATACTAATTTAAAATGAATTAAAACATAAATTATAGCAAGTTGCATTGGGTCAGTGTGTTTCAAGCAGACACTATCATGATCAGCTGTATTAGACAGCACAAAAATATCCTTTTCCTCCAAACTGCAAATACATTCCTGTTGAAAGCACCAATTAAGGTTTATTGCAGATTCTCAAATTGTTTTCCTGGGCATTTACAAAAATACTCTGTTTGATCATATTGTACATGCTGGTCAGTAGTGTGAGTTTTCTCTGCAAAGTAAGTCTCAGATACCTTTTCATGGCAGAGCCTGTAGATTTATGACATTCTCGAAACAGCTGCTTGGAATCAGAGAACGGTTATTCGTGTTCTGTGTGAACATTCCTCTCTGGATGGGTGTTTCACTTGCCTTTAGTTTTGCACTGTTTTATCAGTGATAAACGGCAGTGCTCACTCAGACAGCTATGAACATAGAGATATGTTTTCTGTGGAAAAGATCCCCACACCTGTGTCCTGTTTAATGCTCAAATGATCCTCTCTATCTGCAGCATGCACAATGTTTAGAGTGTCTTGGTGACTAAAGCAGGACCTTACAATACTTGAGTGTTCATTCAAGTGGATCAAGGTTGGAAGCAATACCAGCCATGACATTGGAGTGCAGCTCTGTTTCTAAGCAAAAGAATCCCTTTTGTTGAACCTTTCTCTCTTAGTTTTGATCTGATGAGGATCATCCACTTCAGAACGAAGATTCCTGAAGAAGAATAAAAGAGGAAATGAGCAAAGTGAGAGAATACCCATGGAAAGAACCTTTCCAAGAAGAGGGTGACCCCTCATGTGGTATATACATACATCCCTCCCATCCACATAATTCTACCTTTTCCTATTTCAAAAGTTGACCAGTGTTGTAGAATAAATACATGTATGGAATTACACATATTTTGATTCCATTTTTGGTCTCTAAAGATGTCTCTTTCAAAAGGAAGTTTCAGATTCTCTGGTAGGTTCTAGAAGTCCTCGCTCAGGTCCAGGAACTTACCCTAAGCTTTGTGTTGATTCTATGCTGCTTATGTGCAAATGACTTGAAATTCCACTGGATGTGTGCAGCTATTAAATGAGTCATGAAGGGTCACTAACATGCGATACGGAGAAGCTAAAATTAGCACACTAAGGGAATTTACTGTGGACCTTAATCCAGCATGGTGCCAGGAAGTCTGGCTGCTACAAAAAGCTTTGCTGGGCTGTGAAGCTTGGACGGTTGAGGTAGGCAAACAGATGGTTGGAATTCCCATCGTTTCCAGGAAGCGAGCTTTGTTACCAGTGCATCATTAGTGTCTTATTGAGTTGTCCTTGGTTTTTAATTGCTACCAAGTTTGTATTAATATTTTACTTTCGTTGATTGTTAGGTTCTTGGATAATTGCTTTGCTTCAGTTTTTGATTGCTTCAGCTTGGGTATTGTTTACTTTTGTCTTGGGAATGCCTCATAGGAGTGAAGAAGCCTAGGCCCACAGGTGTGGTCTGCAGGCAGAATCTGATATATACTGAGACTCACTTATGCCTGATATTTCTAATCACTTTACCTGATTTATTGCATTGCTAATAGACCCCAAAGTATCAGACATCGAATTTTTGTCCCTAGACCCCTACACTATTTTTAGATAAATGATATATTCTTAAATATTTTAATATTTGAAATGGTTTGTTTTTTTCTTCTCTCAGCATTTATTTTGAAATTTTCCCAGTGAAAAATAATGAAATAGCATGATGTCTATATTGAAAATTCACTTCCTTTGAACAATTGTGAATTTTTCCCATATTTCACTTTTTGTTTGTTTGTTTTTAAATTAATCATTTTAGGGCATGTTTAAAACAGTGGCCATTCACTATAAATGCTTCAAAATGCATTTTCTAGGAAGATAGATAGATAGATAGATAGATAGATAGATAGATAGATAGATAGATAGATAGATAGATAGATGATAGATAGATAGATCCACACTGCCATTATCACTACTAAGAATATTAAAAATGCTTCCAATATATGACCTATCATCTATTATGTAGTTCATGTGGAAATCCTCCAATTGCCTCCAAAATGCCTTACATGATTAGCTTATTAATCTCATCATCCTCTTTGCAAACAAAGTAATTCTTATCCACCTTTTTTTAAGTGATACCAACATTTTAAAAAGCTATGAATCTGTTGATTATGCATCATTCTCAAATTGTCTCATTGCTGGCTCAAGGTACTATATACAATCTCCTTTATCTTCATCAAGCATAGGGTGTCTTTTAACCAGTGATCAGGTATAGAAGTTTGATTCCACTTACTTAGCCTGTTTTGTGGTGACAGCTCCTTAAGTGATGCATGTTTCATTGTTTATCACATCATGATCCATTTGTTGGTGGGACTGTCTGATTTGTTGGTTGTATTGCCAAGATAGCTGCTGGAGTTGTAGCACCTTTTGTAATTAACAAGGGCTCTCTGGGTTGAGTATATTCGTTTTCTATTGTGACTATAACAGGTCAGAACAAATACCCCATCCTGAAAACAAGAAGTTACCTTCTATAGTTCTGGAGATCAGAATTCCAGCCTGCTGGACTCGTGGGATAAAATCATTGCATTGGTGACTTCCTTTCTGGTGAGCAGGCAAGTCAGTTCCCTTGCTGTTTCCCCTGTATAAGGGTTATTTGCTTTCTTCGCCTCCCCCACCCCCATCTTCATGGTCAGCAAAAGTTGATCAGGTCCTTTCCAAAATGGAGCTCTCTTAACTTCTGTGTCCCTCTTCCATTTTTCAGGCTGTTGTGCTTAAACTCAATCTAGTCATACTATCCAGAATAATATCCATATTTTAATATCAGATGATTAGCTGCATTAATTCTATTTCAGGTTCATCCCCTTTTCCCATATAACCTAGTATATTCTCATGTCCCAGGGAGCATTTTGTGAGACCATTATTGTGCCTACAACAAAATTTTGATTTTTAAGTTAAGCAGATAGTTAACAGATGATAGACAGACAGATGTGTAGATGATGTAGAAGTTACAAATATGGTCATCTATAAACCACAAGTTCACATGGATATTTCCAATGCAAATTGAACATTAGAGGCTTTACTTAATTCTTTGAAAATGTTCTAATATTTCCCTCATAATAATCCATGAGTCCTAGTTCTACAATGTAGAAAAAGAATGATTTAAAGTTACAGTTGGTGCCACTACCAATAATAATCTTTCTGGTAAATTTAAGAATTATGTACAGTTTTTTTCCTGTTCTCAGAAAACATTTCATTAAAAATGTAATCAGAATAGGAACCACAAGCTTTTTGAAATAATTTTTCTCTTGGCTGTTATTAGTTTCAGCAATAGCTGGGCTTCTTTCTGTTTAGGGTAGATGTGTTTCTTTTTGAGTAATGTCAATATTTGGAAATATCAGTTATCTATACCATTCAGCAGTTAAGGCCATAGAAAAGTGTTCTCAACCAAGTTTCTTCCTCATTCTACTCCTCTTCACCCTGCCCCCGCCCCTACATATTTTTTTTATTGAGATCCTTCTTCATTAGCATCTGATTTCCTTCCAAATGTTTCTCTGGAAAAGTAATTACACACATATCAATCTCATGATTTCTTTAATTGAAAGAACATTTCAATTTTTTTTTCACTGAACAGCAGATTTTGAAATCATAGCTGATTAGTTATTGACCAGATAGATGAAAAAATCCCTGTAAGGCAACTGCTACTATCATCATCATTTTGTTGGGAAGGGAACTAAGACATGTAGAGAAAGGAAACATATAGGAGTTGAAGAAGGCCATGTAGCTTAGGAGCTAAGGTCAAATGTGTAAGCATTCTACTTTCCGAATCAATTTTTCAACTCCTCTCTGCAGGTCTCCATATGTATATTAGGTCCTTTAATTTTCCTCTAAAGCAATCCCTATTATCCACCAGAATAACTTCTTTCCTTCCTTCCCTTTCATCCTCCTTCCCTCCCTGTCCCTTCCCTCTCTCCCTTCTTTTTTCTTTTTTTTTAATCATCCCCCTCTCTTCCTTGCTCCCTTCCCTCCTCCTCTTTCTTTTTTGGTACAGATCTACCTTTGAGCCTTAAGAATGGAGTCCATCATTTTTTAATTACTATAAATTCACAGACATAGTTCAACAATTTCACTTCACTGGCACCTGTATTAGCATGATAATGACTGGTGTCAGAGTGAGAAGAGAACTTTGAGAAGATCTAGCCCAAGACTTGTGTTTGACAGATGGAGGCTGCTGACCATCAAGGTGACAAAGATAATGGACTCAGTGCCAAATAGCTGATGGTGTAATGACTCCCAGTGCTCCAGTTCTTTAAGTGTAATCTAATGTTATTTTTCACTATATCACATCCAAGTACTAATCGGTAAAACCTGGACAGGTACAGAGAGCCAAATTCCACTATCATCAGAGCCCAATCAAACCCAGCATCAGCATTTTTATTTAGAAGCTTTGAGTCTTTCAAAACGACTCCAGTCATCCAAGATGTTGTCACGATCTTTCTCCTATTCTTAGTTCAGCAGTAAACACAACAGTGTCCCACTATGTATGGCATAATCTCTGGATGAAATATCTTCTCATTACACATGAAGAACGTAAGTACCTTGAGATGTCAGAAAGCTCAGTCCAACCTGAATGGAGGTTGAGATGCCACATTAATGAAACATAGCCCAACTAGGGAGCTAACAACATGCTGACCTGCAATGGATTGGAAAGAAACACATGTCTGCACTGCTGTGCAAGGTACACCTAACTTTGCCTGTGGGTATGTTAGTAGGCTTCTTTCCTCAATATATACATAAGTGGGTTTCCAACCACTCAATCTCACCAGTGCCCAAAGTGCCAGTGTCACAGTGCAGTCACTGTGTGTGACTTGCTGGCCTGGCATCTTCCATCCCCAGCCTGGAACCATAGCAGTGATGTGGGAGCAGAATCAAGAATCTAACAGTTGTGAGATTGCACATTAGTCTTACTGCTGTGAGCTGGAAAGGAATATTAATTCCTGTGTGGTGGAACTATGTGGTGAGGTGGAACTATGAATTCACTTCTGTGTGATTTACCTAGCAGGGGTAACTCTTCCAGGAGTGGAAAGTCTGGATTCTGATGGACGGCTTTCCATTTGTGCTTTTCCTATAAGCATTTGTACCCCTACTCCCTCCATTTGTCACCTACCAGGCTCATTGTCTTGGTAGACTCTACTGATGACTTTTTAAAAGTTCAAAATGGCAGGTTGGTCACTCTTCTGTAAGTAGCATTGCCTGTCTGCTGTAAAAGGTCTTGGGCTGACGATCAACCTAAGTCACAGAATGAGCTCGAAGATGGTCTATAAAGACCTCTCTACCTGTGGTGCATCTCTCCCTCACTTGAGCACTCCCTCTGACTTGTAACAATCAAAGGGGATCCAAAGTGACTGTGTGTTCAAATAGGAGGCACCTGAGATCCTGTTTGTCTCTTTCCTGATATCCATACACATCAAGTCCTAGGTATTGGTATCAGAGCAAGAGTTGGAAAACCAGCCTGAGAAATAGCACATAAGGTTCATGTGAAACTGTCCAAAATGGAATGTGAAGATAAATGAGACCAGTGTTATTCTGTACATCTTTATAAGATGTCATTTTGTGTTTGTGAAATTCCACACACCCTGAAAAAGTTGAGTCAAAAAAGAGTTGAATCTCACCCTCAGTAACAAGAACCATAATCAATCACTTCCTAGAACTTAATTATATCAACAAAGGAAGTATTAGTGCTTTTCTGTGATAGGAGCAGTTATTATCATGATGGACCTGAATGAACAGGAGTCACAACAAATCCCTTCACAGAACATATCACCATCATATCTTTTTAGAATTCCGAGAGGATTGGAGAACTTCAGTGACAAATAGACGTTAGTCAAAGATGATGCACAACATTTTTATGGTTCGAAGGAAAATTTTGAAGCATGGCTCAAAGTTAGAACACTGGAGCATTTAATCTTGGATAACAACCAAATCAATTAAACCAAAACCCAATTCACTCCTTTTCCAATGCCTATTTATTGACTTCTCGCTAAGATATGTTTATCTATATACATATAATTTTTATTAAATAAGTGATAAAATACAATGAGAGCCTGCAGTTCCACGGGAAAAAATAGCAAGACCTAGTCTCAAAAAAAAAGTGATAAAATATATAAAAACCAATTCTGTTCTACTTTGTTGATGAGTACAAGCTTGTATAGTTTACACTTTGTGCCAGGCACCTCACCTTCTTTACCCCGGGCCAAGTGTTTCAGACATGAACTCATCATCAGACACCACTACTCTCTCTACCCTTCCCTTTTATGTGAAGAAGTGAGTCATGAAAGTCTATATAATGTGGCCAAGTTCACAGAGTTATGAATAGTTTTCCCCAAAATTTTCATCAAAATTTAACATAGAGAAATATTCCTCCATTTTTTCCAGTTACCAAGTCATATCTACCAACATAATGTAGTCTGTCCACACTCTCCTAGGATATGGGACAGAAGCTAGGACTTCTCATGAAGCTGTTTTTATCTTTCTAGGTGTTTTTATCTATCTAGCTGTTTTTATCTTTCTAGAATCTAAATGTTTATGTTGAATGTGTAGCCTCGGTTTCTGAAAACAAATACAATAGGTGACTCACAGTTGCAGAATACCTAAAAAACAAAACAAAAACAAAAACTTAGTTGTGGCAGAAAGAGAAAAGTAAAATCAAGAGTTAATTGTTGTAATCAATTATCTCAGTGAGTACAAATCCAAAGATGGGTTCACTCCCCTCTTTTTCTGATTCTCCATTTTATGGAATCGCTGGGTAGAATAACCCCCTGATTTTTTATTCTGGAAATCTCAACTCTCTATCATCAAGTCAACCAAATCATGAGAGTGCTGAAAGATGATCTAAAATTGGGTACACAGGCAGCATCCCCTTAAATGTAGCATAAAGTTAACTTGGTTATTTCTAGAGAAAAAATTATACCAAGTGATTCAACATGAAAGGGTTATTGAACTTGAGCTTTCAGCCAATAATAATGATAATGGCCAGATCAGTAATTCTATTGGCAGTTCATCAGACACTTACTATGTACTAGGCTTTATGCTTTGCAGTTTAGGCTAACTCATTCATAGCTACCATCAGTGTATCAAAGGTGATGGTTGAATTTAACTGTGAGGAAATCAAAGCCTAAAGAGTTAAATGAACCTTTCCTCATCACATAGGCAATATATACTAGAACAATTTTCAGTTCTGTTGGGCACCAGGGTCGTATGCATCGTGATTTTTTGACTTTTTTTTTTAACTTGATAGAGTTTGTCTAGCTGGCAAAGCAAGAATAAGCACATTATCTGAGCACCTCACCTAAGAATTGGAGAATCATTTGTTTGGGCATTGTTGGACATTTTCTGTTCTCCCCTTCATTTCTAACAATGATAACTCCCCAGAATTGATGAAATCCAAAAGAAATAAACCACATTCTCATGCTACCCTGTTCTTGGCACATGTTCATTTCATTCTAGTCAGGAGCACTGCTTTAGTGTCTCTAGTAAAACCAGTTGAGTTTTGAACTAGAAAATAATGAAACATCTTTCCTCCCTGAAATATTTTGTGCTCACACATTGGTGTGCCTGAGTCATTTATTGTCATGAGCCAATCTTAGCATAATGCAAAGGAAGAATGGGGTTATTATAAAATAACTACTCCCCTGGTGATTACAGACACTTGGCGATCTGTTGCTCCTTATGCTCTCCCAGGGGGGTGATTATTTGTCTCTGATGGTGTTGGAGGCATACTGAGAGAGCTCACACATCCCTTTCCAAACTGGAACCACATGCTAATAGAGGAGGTTAATCTACATGGCTTTCCAGCTAATCACCCAGGCATCTGCCTGCTCACGTGGCAACCAGCACTTTCAGTAGAATAGGTTAAGCTGTGAAAATAACACCAGCTTAGTCAGAGCTAGACAGGTCTGCAAAGGATAAATGATGGGTGTAGAACTTCCATGGAAAACTCTTCAAAGATCAAAATATGTTTTTGTTTCATCCATTTGGAGCTGATTTTTCAAGAGGCAACAGGAAAAAGACATGGAGCCATATCCAGGAGACTTGGCAGGGTTTATTACCAATTGAGATTAACAAAACACTCTCCGATATCCTGTTATTCACATCAACACCAGCATCCTAACATCTACCAAGCACGAATCTCACCTGGAACATATTTGATGGTATCACATACAATAAATGACCCATTATCCTCTGAAAGTATTTTTCTATCTAAGATTCAATACAATGTCAGATTCTTTACTATTATGATGGCAATATATTATTTATGTTTGAAAATGAACTTGTTCTATCTTGCAGTCCTAAGTACTAAAAATACCCTATTTTGTAACCATTATTTCCTCAGAAATACTTTCTTTTAAAAATTGACTATAAACAGAGGACTACACAGTGATTCAGCATTTTATGTGAAAAATACAAAATACAGAGAAATCAGTTTGCTTCAGAAAACAGCAAGAAAATTCACCTCCAAAGAATACAGTTGAAACTGTGTCAGTGAATAGAGTATTTACAGGCTTAATACCACCTTGTAAAAGCTGTGCCTAATATTATACATTGACTTGTCTGAGGAAAGCCAAACATTTCAAGCTGGAGGGCCAGTGAGAGTCAATCAAAATGAATTCCTGAAATATCCACAACTTTCATGCATAATAATTATTCATTATTTGTTCTGCCAACCTTATCTTCCCTTCATGCCAAATTGCAACAGTGATTAATCATTAAAAAGGTGTGCAAGTGTGTTCACTCCCAATGTTTGGTGTGGTCAGTTTATATCACTGAAGGTCAGAATCTACTTCCTACTAATGAGACAAAATTCCTGACCCTAATCCCATATGCATTGTCACAGTCATAAGTCTGGAACACCGGACTTGGGCTTCCATTTTTACCACCATGTGACCAAGGTCATACCAACTACTGGAATAATTAAAGAGGCAGGAATGTCTTCAAGTTACTCTTGTCAAGTTGCATTGATCTTTGTCGGGGGTGGGGAGGGTAGGACAGAGACAATATAAAGGGAGGTCATGGATCTAGGCCAGTGTGGATATAGAGTTTGCAGGATGTTAGCAAGTTTCAAGATAATCCTAATGGGAAGCAGAACTGAAGCAAAAATCCTGAGATAAATGGAAGATTATCATTAATTATGCTGGTTCATTATGCTTTGAGACTTTATCATTGTATTCCTTATCTAAATCATTAAGATCACCAGAGCCACAGCTCTTCATACAGTTGGGCATTGATAATCCTCCCCAGGCAGGAGAATATCTTCCCCATTCTCTTTCCACCCACCTCAATCTTAAATAGGATGTAAAGGGAACCTCTAAAATGGTGGTGTGGAAATGAACAAATGTGGACAGCGATCAATCCCTCCAGTTCAGGCTTTGAAAATTGGCACCTGATTTCTTACCTGAACTCAGTGCTACCTGAGTAAACCTTATCACTATTTATGTGTCACAAAAAAGAGACGAAATGTCAGTCCCTTCCCCTGATACAATCTCCAAATAAAGATGATTTTCATTTGGGAATAAAATCTAAGAATATCCAGATCTGCTTAGAGTCATCACTAATTGTTCCTATTTTTCATCTGGAGAGCTTGGCAGGTCTGTGACATTATAGCAAAAGTCTTCCACTAGGACCTTGCCAATTTCAGCTTTAATTCCATCAGTAAACAACTTTGACTGTGTTGGGAAAATTCCATTAATCATTCATGTGCTGCGAAGAATGATACACAAAGGAGCTGTCAGCACCAGGCAGCAACTTTCCATTTGTTTGGTAATTAAGAACTCCAGGCCACCTAATGGTGCTGAGATGCAAATTCATTGCCTGGCTGGAGCCACCGGAATGAGCTGAAAAGAATTCACTTGCACTTAAACCCCTCATGTCCAGTGATGTGATGGATCTGTCCAGCTCCTGTGAGGTGAGCAGTGAGAATATTGCTTCAAGATGAAATGATGTACTTCGGAAAAGTCCTGCACTGCTTTCACTCAGATAGGGATTCTCTAGGAGACATACATTCAAAAATCTGTTCCTGAGATATGTTTTGATTATAACACATCATGCACATTTCTCTTGCCTCGAACTTCTCCATCTGAATTGCAATTTTATTTAAAATCTGAATGAGGAGCTATTTTCCTCTATAGGGACCCTAAATTTGAGCAGAACTGACATTCAGAAAAGTTTTGCAATAAGAATCTTTCACATAAGAGGTATTTTTCTTTCCTTTTTTTTCTTTCCTTGTTAATCTGCAGTTGTACACGACTGCATCTATGCTGATATATCAGAGACAAGTTAATACTGATGATTTCCTAGGAATTTATCAAAGACCTTTATAGACAATATAAAACATGTCTTCTTGTAGATCAGAGATGGTTAGTAGGTCCCAATGGGTCTCTTGCACTGTAAGAGGACAGCCACATGATCATCTAGGAATCTAGATGATGGTCAAGTGGTTGGGGACCCACGGGCCATTTGTTATCCTTGCCTTATTCCTGCAATCGGAATGACCACTTAGAATATTTGTGTCCCACTAGAAGCTGATGGGGGAAAGACAAGCCAGATATATGCCCCCTGTTTTTTATGCTAAAAAATGAGACAACATCATCCCTGCCCTCCCCCCCCCTTCCCTCTCAGGATCTTGGTCTCCTGAAGGGGTGCTCTATTCTCTTCAGGAGGAAGTGACATGGTCATAGAATCCTAGGGCATCTTCAGCAAACAGTCTTAAACTTTGAGCTTCTCTATGTTTGGATTTCAAGTGGGCTTTCTGCGTCCTCTTTAAGCAAAGTGTTTTCTTCTTGATGAAGATGTACAGGAAAATGTAAACTCTAATGGAGATTTGATGGAAGGCATTTCTTTAAATAATGTAACAGTATAGGAAATGTATACGGTAGTTCCTTAATAGGCATTTATTTCTTTAGTCAGGGAGCAGTGTGCTTTGCATTTAATGTTCTTTCTCAGATCCTTCTTCCCAGTATTTTGCTAATTTTATGGCCTCAACAATGAGAAGACATCCTGAAGGAATCATATAAAAAATATTTTTTTTCTCAGTGGTCTTCTTGGTTAGAAACAATCAGTTGTTCTCAAAATAAACTTAATAACAAACATAACAGTAGAAAATAATATTGCCCTATGCTCTCATCTTACCTTTTACACAAAAGGTGCATATATAAATGCATGATATTCCATTATACAGTTGAACTATTTTAAGGCATTTTTTCTGTTTCCTTAAATACAAAAGCTGCACTGACTATGCACATTTAAATTTCCATTTTGCCTTTAGAGATACAAAAAAAAGGTCACACAAATAACAAATTGTTTCATTTATGTGTCTCCAATACCACATTTGTGGTTTCTTTTTAGAATAAAATGCAGCACTTCCATGATATGCTAGCTCCAGGGGAAGTTCTCACGTGTTTCACTCACATAAGTTGATGATTTGTGTGAGTACATTTGGGGAGTTGTAGGTGATGGCTGGAAACAGTAAAGCTATTCAGTTTAAACATTGGGATTCGATATTCCCCTTGACTTTCAACAGAGATCATGATAAATGAGAGAAGACTGGGGTTTGGGAGGAAAACAGGAAACCAGGAAAATAGCACAGCTCCAATTATACCTGTCCTAATGGCCCAGTCACTGTTGCGAAAATGCTTTGTTTCCCATTCCAATACAGCCTCCTGTACACCCTGTCTTTTCAACTCTTTCTCACCCCACAGTCCATATTCTTCTCACCTTGTCTTCTTACTTCTTTGGGTTTTCCAGGGTTCAACTCCTACAAGAATATTCTTGGTAACTCTTCTTTCTGTGCTCAACCAAGCATCCTCTGGATACTTTACCTCATACACCATCAAGCCCCCGTTTTCCACTTGCTCATCTATTTTACAACCTGACTCAGCTGCCCAAGTATGGGTCCAGTTCAGCAAGAGAGGGCCACACACTCAGAATGCAGACCATCACAGAGTTCAATTCTTTTCAGTTGCCATCTTGAAAATCTTAATAATGTTGCTTTCTATCTGTGTTCTGTAGGTGAAGTTCAGTGGAATACTAGAACACATGTCACATGTGTGCAGCTCTGTTCCTGAATGCTCTCAACCTGCCCATCACATCTGCACATCTCTGGGAGGCTCTTATCATAAGCCTTCTCTCCACTTTACTGTCCAACTACCATTGTAATCTTCTTCCCTAAGTATATAAGTGTATATACGTGCTTGATTCAAGATGAAGAGGGCCACGACTGGGCATGACTCTCTGCACCTAAAGTCATATGATGAGGTGCGTGGAGGCTGTGGGTGTTTACACTCATCTCACCAGTACTCTGGGAGCACCAGAACATCAAGTCAATAAGTAACCCATGACAGGTTAAGACAATATTTGGAAGAAAGCAAAACCATTTTCCCTGCTTTCTGAACAAAGGACCTAGATTTTCATTTTGGACTTAATCCTGAAAATTAGGTGGTAAGATTTGCCCCAACCTCCATTGGAAGATGTGTTCTGTTTCATTCCAGCAATCTTTGTAGGGAACCTGTCCCACCACTCTCTGCAACAAATGTGTCATCTCACTAACCGTCTCCAACCGCAACAGTTTTAGTCTCTTCTAGACATTCTTTTTTACATTGTACTGAGCAAATAGTTATAAATGCTATAACCCTCTTTATGAGCTCAACTTCTTGCCAAGAGTTTGTCAGCTGCAAGACCCTAACTCATGATGAATATTGAGACCATGGGCACTGAGTTCATTCCCAAAGATGTGGCCATTTCTACAGCTTTTCTATTATTATTGTTGTTGCTGTTTTGTTGCTGCCATTATTATTGTTATTATCACTATTACTATTAGTAGCATGTTATTTTATCAATTTAAGCTTAAGATGCCAAAGAGTGGCAGGTATACAGCTCCTCCCTCACACCTCACTCTCCAAACCTGTCCTTCTTAGGAATTAGGTTTCTTTCCCCCAAAAAACCTTTTAAGATGCCTCAGAAGCTTCCACCTCAGTGCACTGCTATCCATAAAGTGCTTTAAAGTCATCAGTACAACAGGATGCTAAGAGTTAATTGTCTGCTGATGTGACTCCAATAGCAACCTACCTAACTCAAACCCATAATCACATATGAATCAGCATGTCCTTTCCAGGTGGAAAGGGTTCTAATCACCCCTCAAATTCCTTGTTCCATCAAAGTAAAGAATAGACACAATTTTCCTAGATAAATAATATATAAAGAGCCAAGACCATTGTTCTAGACCACTTGGAATCTCAATGTAAATAAATTATGGAACTATAGAAACTTTGGAGCCATCATTGACTGTACTAAACACTTGAAGTTTCTGACAATTTGAAAAAAACTGTGTTGTCAAGGATTGGAATCATGGCAGTTTCCCATAGTAGATATTTTCTGGTTTCTTAAAGATATTTTGAATTTTTAATAAGATACACAGAAAATAAAATGTTCATGACATAAATAAAAGAGATATATTTTCTACATCCTAAACATTTTTAAAAATGAGTGGATGCATTTTCTACATCTTAAACATTTTTAAAAAGCAATGGAAAGGTGTTACATATGCTCACATCATTGTGCAATTGATCTCCAGAAATTTTTCATACTGCAAAACAGAAATGCCCAATGAACAACAATTTCCCTTTCTTCCCTCAGATACTGGCAGAAATACTTTCTGTTTCTATGAATTTGACCACCAGTTACCTCATATAAACAGAATCTGACTGTATATGTCTTTTTGTGAAACACTGAGCACAATGCTCTCAATCTGATTGATTCTATAGCATGTATTGGGACCCTCTACCCTATTAATGATGAAATAGAGTATATTGGCTGTTCCACTTGCTTCAGGACCACTGCTTTCAATTTTGGGGGGAAAATAGCTACAAGTGGAATTGCTGGATAAAAATGCCAATTTCATTGTTAACTGTACTGGTTGTAATAGCAACCATGCCATTATTATCCATTATTTATTCATTAGCATAAGCCACCATAAAAAATCACAAACTGAGTGACTTACTAAAGCAAAATTTAGGTTTTCTCATTTCTTGAGTTTGGGAAGTTCATGATAAAGGTGCCAGCCCATCAGGTTTCTGGCTAGTGTTCTCTTCCTGGGTGTAGACAGTTACCTTCTCTATTTGCCTTCACGTGATGGGGAGAGAGGGAGGGAGGGAGACAAGCAAGAACGCTCCCCTTCTTATAAGACTTGCAACGTATTGGATTGAGAACTTATCCTTAAGGTTACATTTAATCTAATTACACCCTAAAAGCCCTATCTCCAAATGAAACCAACCCTTGAAGGTTAAAACTTCTACCATGGATTTTTGGGAGACACAATTCAGCAGACAGCGTCTCTCAGTTGTTCATTCTGTATCTTATTGATTTGCCTAAGGTTATATTATAATTCTGTGTAAGTGGCAGCTGCCCAAAGCTGTGAAAGACAACCATATAAAATAAGATGCATGATAATGCATATAGCAACAATAAAATACTTCAAATATTTCATTTATGAAGAACATAGGAAAGAGCAAAAGTTGTCCATAGATGTGGAAACTATCTCACTTAAAGTGTAGCTGCCTCCACTAGCATGTGTTTGCTTAACACTGATTTGCTTTTGCTTTGTACTAGATTAGAAAATATTAATGAACAATTATAAATCCTCAATAATGACAGCAAATATTTGGTATATCTGTCAGATGATTCTGAATGTTTAGATCCACATATCCCACACTGTAAAGCATTTTTCACTTAAGAGTCCTTTTAGCCAACATTCAGATAGCACACTCCCTCTCACCTGACATTCAAAAACTGGAAATGGAGCTGCCTGCATTTGAGTCTTAAGTCCTCTCTTACTGCACTAAGTTTTGGAAAATGTTTCTGCATATACTTTGCAGAGTATGAAAATATTTCCTTTTAATTGCCTCAATAATATCTCTTCCGTTCATTTTACTCACAAGCAGTAAATATCAAGTTCCTCACGGAATTCTAACATTTACTTTATTTCAAAATTATTAATCATCGTATTGATAACCTATAATTACATTCAACTTCTCAAAATAATGAATAACTAAGATGTGTCACTTGAACATATTACTTAAAATCATACAAAGAGTCAGTCTTTTTGACTTTATCAGTGTCATAAGGAAGTATTTTTATATAACTACTCAATTAATAAAACTGAGTGAAAATGTTGTCTTTGCACAAAGATAGTGTTTTCCTCCTTGGAATATCAGATCTGTGGCCTCACTAAAAATTTCTTGGTCTAGGTTGTTGAAAAGGGCTTCCAGTAGTCTAATATTATCATATTCACTTTTCATAATATCTTTAACCTGGACTCCAGATTGGATTAAAATTGTTGGCCAAGCCTTCTCTTTTCATATATACCATCCTTTATTCTGGTACCAAGGCCCTTTTTTATTTTTTGTTTTATTTTACATGGTTATCTACTCCAGGATTCTTCCTGGAACCCGCATGTTAGTCTTCTGTGTCCTTCCTATTCCCCCCCTCCCCAGTTTGATGCTCCAATTTTGCTGAGACTTAGTCTTAAATTTTTCTTGTCTGTTTGTTTTCTCTTTTTTCCTCACTTAAGCGAGATCATTCCGTATTTCTCTTTTTCTTTCTGGCTTATTTCTGCCAGCATGATTCCTTCCAGCCTCACCCATATTGTTGCAAATGATTATAAGTTTGTCGTTCTTGATTGATGAATAATATTCCATGGTGTACATATACCACTTTCTGTACCTCTCATCTATTTTGGGGCATTTGGGTTGCTTCTATATCCTGGTAATTGTAAATAGCACTTCAGTAAACATTGGGTACTGGTGTCTTTTTAGAGTTGAGTTTTTGTAACCTTTGAGTGGATTTCTAGCAGTGTGGTATCAAGGATCTTTACTGCTACATACTTAGAAGTGTGCCCTGGTTTCAATATAACTTTTCTAATCTTAACTCACCTCTTGCAAAATGATTGATAATGAATTAAGTACACATATCTTCTGAAGCACATGTTTTCTATGGTAGATAATTTTATCAAATACACTGTGCACTACTGGTAACAGGGATTTACAATGTGCATCTTTGGTGTCTCCATTTCTGCTGAGTATATGGATCTGGTGCCCCCATCACAAAAGTATATTCCAGGCCTCTATTCTGAAAGTATTAATATCAGGTTGTCTCTTCAGAATTTGCAAAGGACATGTATAAAATAAATACTAGTTGTAAAACCCTCTCCCATGATATAAAATCAAGTTTAGGGTTATTTCATCAAATCAAAGAATTCTTTTGAAGAAAATCTTAAAATTTTGTAATTTTTCTTTTCTTACTTCTTTTCCTAAAGATGGGAAGGAAGAAGGTAAAAGTTCTCCTTAGATTCAAGGCTGGTGAGATTTCCTTCAACATGTTGACATGGAGAGTTTGGAATGTGATCCACAGTGTTTCGTGGAAGGGGTAGCATGCAGAGGAATAGATCCCAAAGTAAGGGCTTGTGTAGAGTATTTATCAAGTAGATGATATGAAGAGGGAGGTCAGCTAGAACTTCAAAAGGAAGGCCAATGGAGAAATAACACACTAGGAGTTGACTCTTCCACACATATGAAAAGAATGAGGATGAGCCAGGATTATTTGTAGACAACATAGTTGTTGGTTGGGATACATTTCAAATACAGTGGTGGGGGAGTAGAAAGAGAGAATCTACTCTGCAAGAATATATAATACAGCAGAAGAGTCAGTCTAAAAATTAAGATAAAAAATGGAAAAGAACAAATTATTAAACTTAGTCATATTTTTATAATCATGTTCTTCCTAATATTTCTAGTTTCCTTCTTTTATTGCTTCATTTATATTACAGAATTTTTTTAGCACTTCTTTTACAATAAGTGTGCTCACCACAAATTCTCTTGTTTTTCTTTATCTGAGGATGTTTTGACTTTATTATAAAAAGATAGCTTTAGTGGTGGTATGATACTGAGATCGTCTTCTATTTCAGTGAAATTGAAAAATATTGTGTCACTTATTTCTGATTTCCATGGTTTCTGATGAGAAATCCATCATGATCTGAGTTTTTCTCACGGTGGATAGGTGTTCTTTTCTTGTTCCTTTCAGCATCTTTTTTCTTCTGTGTTCTTTCCTTAGTTTCTTGACTCTACGTTGTTGTCTCTTACTAAATTTGCAAAGTCTTTAGCCATTACTTTTTGGAGTATTATTTCAGTTGCCTTTTTTCCCCCTCTCCTCTAGAGTACATGCACATGCAAGATGTTTGGTTTTCACACATTATTTCCTGAGATCCTATGCTTTTACTTTAAAGTTAGTCTCTGGGATCTTTTGTCCATCTAGTATAATTTCTATTGTCCTGTCTTATTATGTATTGTTCCCCCTTCTCCCTAGATCTGAGTCTGAACCTATACACTAAATATTTCATTGGCATTATTATATATTTCAACTTCAAATTTTCTAAAATTTCAAAATCTTGGTTCTTTCAACTTTTCTGTTCTCCCCCTAAGGTTTTGTAATTTTCTTTTGTTTCAAGCTTACACAGGTACTTGCTTGCTAAAGCATTTTTACTATGGCTGTTCTAATATCTTTGTTAGCAGTATTAAGTTCTCTATTATTTCAGTGCTGATGTCTATTATCTTAATTCATTTCAGATCTTCTGATACTCACGAGAAGGGGCTATCATATGTGATAATCTACAAGTTTCCTCAAGCAATCTCCAATTCCAATGATTCGCTGGAACTCACCAAACACCATCTTTATGGGCATGCTGAAGCTCACAATAGGATTTATTATAGAGAATGCAGAGTTGATCCAGTAACAGGACAAGTTGTGTAAGTCAGGGCTCAGGAGAGACACGTTTTGTATCTTCTGACTGTTTCCTCCCAGCAGATATGGGTAAACAGGGCTTCTTTCCCAGTTTGATGTCTGACAACATAGAAGGTTTTACCCAGTTGACATGATGTCAGAGTTGTCACTAAGTTCTGTTACTTTGATATTGTTCACTGCTCACATAACTAACCTTAACCTGAAGATCATCTAGAGGCTAAGATGATAGCACATATGGCCCGAGATCCTACCAAAAGTCACATTTGTTAACACAGACGCTCCTGCTTGGTCCAAGGCCAAAATTGTTCCAAGATCCCATTTAAATAAAGATGCCTTAATTTCACAGGACATTCCAAGAGTTGAGAGGTTGGCTCCCAGGAGCATCAGGCAAAAGTCCACCATTTTTGATGCAAGGTCAATCCTTTACTTCATAGTGCAAAACCTTAACTTCTCCATTATGCTATGAAAACAGGGATCTCACTGAAACCCCTGCTTTGCATGTCTTTCTCCAATACCAATGCAGCAGGGGCAAGGGAAATACTGACTGCCGTATGGAGGTGGAAGTTCAAGTTCATCTCTCCACTACCATTGACAAATTGGGGGTACATGGAGGAGCAATTCTGTTCATGCTTGGTGAGAAGGGGAGCCTGGTTCCCCACAAGATCCTCACTGACACCCAAGGATTGAGATCTTATCATTGTTGGGACTTCTGGAAATTCCACCTCTCATGAAGTCCCCTCTGATGCCACCCATCAGGGAGGTGAGTGAATGCCTCACTGTTGCTCGATAAGGATGAAATTTCAGACCCCAGATGATCTGATACCCTCGTGGGTGTGGGGGCACATTTGCTACCCACATAGGGAAGGGGAGGTCTAGGATCCATCCTCCACCTGAAGTCGCGTCAAAAGGAGCAGAATCCTCTAACCAACAAGCCACAGGTCCACATCACCTGTGCGCATAGCAGTTGCCAAAGTCACAAAACTTAAATAACAGGGTTTTACTAACAAGGACAATTAACCAGGGAAATGAAAAGTTCTTAATGCCACACATGGCCAGTTCTTTTACCCCAGTCACCATTATCAGTCCCAAAAGTCTCAAAGACGCATGTCTAAAATAGTGTCCCTTTGCCCTCTAAAACTGAGGCAGGCACTCTGCAAAATTCCAGTATTTCTCCAGTGTCTTCTCTGCTTCTTTTCCAGTGTGCTACACTGTTCTGCTTCTCCAAGTCTCTTCAAATTTCTTCTATAATTGATGACTTTAAATCATCTTTCTAAATAAGCCACTTTTCTGCGCCTCCAAGTGTTTCCTTTACCAGGTCCACCTTCGGTAGTGTCTGGCTAAATTCACCAGACCTGCCCTCAGCAACCCCTGGTCACCCCAGCCTGCCATTCCGACTCCACACCAGCTACTTCTCTGCCAGCCACTCTCCCACCATGTGACTCCTTGACATCTCCAACTCACTTTTCCAGGGGCTTCCCCCGACCAGGCCACATGGGTCTGTTCTATCAGTCCGCCATTCTCGTCTCTCTCCTACCTTTTTCTCCCTCTCTCTTATCCCCCATTTTCTCACTTTCCATTTTCTATCGAAGTTTTCTCAGACTCCGCCCACCAAAGTATTTTACTGCTTATGCAATTTCAACTGTGTCACTTCACTATCCTGTATCATGCCTTCTTTCACAATGTCACTACACCAGGGTCATGGGCCACTCATTACTGCAGTAAGGGCACACATCTGGTCTTCGCCTATGCAAATGAGGACAAAACCACAGTTTTCAGTGGTGTTTGGCTGAAGTCAGAAGACTGTCATTTTGCTTCATTCCTAGGCTGCCCTTTTTGGTCTTTTGGCTACTGAGAGATAAAGCTTCTGTTGGGGATTTCTCTTTCCTGTTCCTTTGGCATTTCTGGGTTGCTGACTTCTTTATCTTTAAGGCAAAAAGCAAAGTCAGGGAACTTGCTCTTGTGCTAGCCTTTAAATCCCAAGCTTCCTACCCTCTCTCTCCTCACTCTTATCCTCCAGAGTCATCTTATATTTGTTCTATCTATGATGCCCAGATCTTTTAGTTGTACTTAATGGGAGAAATGGAAAATAGTAGATCTCTGCCATCTTCCCTCAAGTAGAAATTCTCTAGGACATAACTTGACACTGAAAATTGCAGAGAGAAATTCGGAAGGACTCAAAACAGACCATAAAACACTTGAGAAGCTTTAATTTGTGTGACTGATGATAATAAGTGATAGATAAGTGGTGGGCTAAGAAAATGAAGAATCTTTCCAAGTGTGTGATGAACCATAGGTCCAAATACTTTGTGTCTGCTGGGTTGAGGGTGACTCTGGAGAGAGGTAAGCATTTATTTGTGAGCTTGAAGATGAACATAATGAAAGTTTTACAGACTCAAAGGACTTTCAGATGGAAATGTGCTTTGATCACAGCACTATTTGTAGAAGCTGTAATCATTGATTCTGATAACATCTGTGGGATTCACTCAGGCAAAAGATGCCTGCATCAATGGATTTCCAGAGTTTATAAAATGGGTTTATGTTCTAAAATTCAGTCTAATAGAAACATACCAGAAGGAATAAAACAACAAGATAAATCAGTTCCATCAGAAACAGAAAGTGCCAAATTGTTCCAAGAAATGGAACAAATAAATAGATGATACTAAAGAGATAGAAGTGGTGACTAAAACTCTATGAGAAGATATAAGGAAACTAATTTCAGGGAAAGCACAGTTGGACTTCAGGACTCTGTAGAAGATTGGATTCTATTTCAGTATTTTTTTCTCTTTTTTTAGAATAATTAAATTATTTTTTTATTTATTTTATTTTGCATCATTATCTAACCTGGGACTTTCCCACCACCTTATCACCTGTGAACCATTGTCTTAGTCTGTTGTTCCCCTTTTACTCACACCCCCCCATTCCTTGTTCCATGTTTCAATATTTCTGAGAGTTAGTTTTAAATTTTTCTTGTCTGTTTCTTTGCTTTTCCATTATCCCTCACATAAGTGAGCCCTTCCAAAAAAAAAATGAAGGGAAACATAAACAACTGGGAATACATCAAACTCAAAAGTTTCTGCACAGCAAAAGAGACGATAACCACAACAAAAAGAAACCCAACTGAATGGGAAAAAATTCTTTGTCCTACACACAAGTGATAGGTCCCTGATAACAAAGATCCATAAAGAACTCACACCACAACTTAACAAAAATAAGACAAAAAGCCCAGTTAAAAAATGGGAAGAAGATATGAAAAGACACTTCTCTGAAGAGGAAATAGAAATGAATTCTGTTTCTTAATCCAACTATATACTCTCCCTCTCTTTTTAATTGTGATCTCAATGCATTAATTGTGATCTGCAAAAGTTCATTGCTGCTATTTCATTCCCATGCTTGTGGTTCTATTTATTTCCTTATTTAGTGCTTTGTATTTCTTCCTCTCGTTGGTTCAGTCCTAACACTTCTTTGAATACTATTTAGGCAGAATGATTTAGTAGATGAAAACTCTTTAAGGCAGATCAACAAGACAAAATAAATAAGAACATAATCAGCATAAACAAAGATCTATATCACATGTCTAATAGACATGTACATGCTATTCCACATCAAAAAGCCAAATACGCAATTTTCCCAAGTGTAAAAATGTCATTCTTCAGGATTGAACAAATACTGGCACAAGAGAAACATCAAACAATTCATGTGGTATGATCCCTATCATACCACATGGCTTGTCTAATTATAAAAATATTGAACCACAAATCAACTGTAAAAAGAAAACAAGGAAATGCATTAATGCATTGGGACTGAACAATATACTGAGTTAATGATGATGCCAGAGAAGAAATAAAAAATATCTCAAGGCAAATTATAATGAAGACACAGCTTTTCAGAATGTATGGGCCACAGCAAAAGCAATCTATGCAGGAAGTATATATATATATATATATATATATATATATATATATATATATATATATATATATATATATATATATATATATATATATATATATATATATATATGTGTGTGTATATATATGTATATATATATGTGTATATATATATGTGTATATATGTATATATATATAATACAAGCCAACATTAAGACACTAAGAAACTAGCTTAAGAAACTTAGACTCTCAACTTAACAAGCAAGAAACAGAAGAGTAAAAGAATCCAAGGCAAGGCAATAGAAAGAAGGATCTCATAAAAATCAGTGTGAAATAAATGAGGTGGTCCAAGCAGATGAAGAAATGCACTGGGAATGGCAGGAGACAGTCATTGGTGATTTAAGGGTTCTGCTGCCTCAAACTGCATAACTGGTGGGGGAGGTCCTGTAAATACCAGTAATTTCTAACAATTGTCGCTTCTACTAACACCCTTCATTTACCTTCCAGTTGCCACTGGAAGACTCCAAATATTTATCTATGGTGGGAAGGAAGAATATAATTGTTGATATGAAACAATGCAATATTCTATCATCTATCTATCTATCTATCTATCTATCTATCTATCTATCTATCTATCTATCTATCTATCTATCTATCTATCTATCCATCTATCTATCTATCAATCTATAGATCTATCCATCCACCCACCCATACATCTATCTGGACTAGTTGAAATGTTATAAAGCAATGCTATTTCAATTAAAGAAAAATAAAATAAACTCCATTTCGTTATCTGTACAATGAAGCTCTCTTGACGGATGGCAATAAGTGAGACAAATTGCATCAAATTCAGTAACTCCTCACTCAGTGTAGTCAATAGGTTCTTGAAAACTAACCCTAGAGGAAAGGATGCATAATGTAAGCAAGTTCTCAAAGGATGTATAATGTAAGCAAGTTTCTTTAAATATCAGTGGGGATTGGTCTTTTTTCAATACAACTGTAAAGGAAATACACTGAGTGAAAAGACATTGTTCTTGGACCAGTTGTTTCACATGCAATGTTTGGTTCTGGAGAAGTTCTTGCTGAACAATGACTACTACTGTCAATTCAGTGGTGCCAAACTAAGGGCAGAGTGAAAGTTATAGATTCAGAAGGAAGAAACTGACATGAGAGAAAATGATAATTGTGAGCTGGGAAATTGAGCAAGAGAGTGAGGAGTCAGTAAGAAAAAGGAACAGGGTACGATTCCTGAGAGCAAAACAGGAGAAGAAGGCAGATGCCTACAGTGTTGAATCCAGCACCATGCATGAGGATACATGGAAGGATTTCCATTGGAACACTCATAGGAGGCTTGCAAGAGCATGGATATGGAATGTGCCCAAGAAAGACTTTGTCTAGATAGCCATATCACTTGCAGCTGACCCCCATTCATAATGATTGGGCCCCCAAGGCGGCATGGGTGACAATGACAAACTAAAGGCATGAGAACCAATATTTTCCAAAGCAACAAGATGTTGCCTACCACAGTGTAACCACAGTGTTGCCTCCCAAATGATTGTCTGCCCTTACCTAGATGTAGGCAGTGGCTTTATTCGACATAGTCTTTCTGTTTTCATTGACTATCTTGCAATTATCTGAATTTATTGTATGTAAGCAGAAAAGGCATGTATTTAAAGGAAGGTGAGCAGAGAGCTCATTCTTTCTTTGTTAGTCATCTAGTATGGGATCAATCCATTATTCCAGGACTTCTATTGGTTTTACTATAATGAAAAGTTGATGTTTAATAACTTTTGTGATAATCACAAAATCAGATATGTTTCAACAGCTTCCTGGAGGTAAAAAAAAATGGTAGAGTTTAGCCTTTGTTTAAATACTTTTTAGTCTGTGGATTCTTCTGGAATGATTGCTGAATTTCGTGCTTCAAATATCCTCTCTCAGAAGTACCATTCTCAAGGTCAAACACGCCATTTGCTCTAGTTTAACATGGGTGACTGTGAGATGAGCAGATTTGACACATTTAAATAAAACATTCTAATCGCATGTTCTGGCCTCAGAGGCCTCAGGCAGCATACGTTGTATTTGTTAGACACCACGGCTTAATTACTCTCATAAATGAATTATACCAATTTCAATTTAAAACCATAAGTGTTACAGTTGAACTAGGGTCAAATTAAACTTTCTGTCAATTATGCAGATTACTTAAGCAATTATGTAAATTGTTAATAAATTCTTAAGTGATGTGAAATTTTTCTTGAAAAAATATCTGTTTTATGCTATTGAACTCAGACAACCACAACCGAAGAGCATGGATACTTGGGAATAATGAAATCTTACCTCACAATATTTGTTTTATGAGTTCTCTTCAGCATCCAGCACTTGTGACAAATTTCTGACCACCTGAGACTGGAAAGGACTTCGAAGATTGGTTTTCTACCCAAGAATGTCTTAATATTATCTTGTGAAGATGCACATTTTTTAGCATGCAAGATGGCATTCAATACGAAGCCATGGGGCTAGGGAGGGACTGGTGGTGATATAACATATCTCCTCTTGCCATGTCTGTTGTTGTTTTAAAATTCTTTACTCTTGTCACTTCTACTACTGTTTTAAATTCTTTAAAATAGCTCACTGATAAAATAGCTCAACTCTTCTTTCCTCTCCCTAGTGCAGAGTTCACAGACTACCCACTGGTTTTTACAAGACATCCACCGATAGGAATACAACGAGCTAGCAGATGATTAGAGTTCAATGCATCACCGAGTCTCCCTTTTACACCACAGCTTTTGGGTATCTGCTTCTATTTCTGCTTAACTCATAAACCTCATATCTTAACTGATCAAAGTTACCTTAAACCAAATTCACTTGTCCAAGCAAACAAAGGCATACTGTTTTCATGGAAGGAGACCAAAAAAAAAAAATAAATAAATCAGCAAACTTTAGTAAAAAAAAGCCAACTCCATTCTGGTTTCCAGGTTATGAAAGTGAATAATCTGAAGCTCCCAAAGAGCACTGATTCACTCTTCTCTTTAAAATACTTGGCAAGCCGGGCCTGGTAGCACACACCTATTGTCCAAGCACTGGGAGGCAAGAAGCCTGGGATCACTTGAGTTCGCAGGCTCGAGACTACCCTGGGAAACACAGCGAGACCTGGTCTCGAAAAAGCTGCTGGGCACCGTTGATGGTGCCTATAATCCCAGCTACCTGGGAGGTTGAGGGTGGGAATCACTTGAGCCTGCGGTAACCCGGGCAACATAGTGAAACCTAGCCTCAAAATAAAAAATAAAATAAAATAAAAATAAATAAATAAAATGCTTGCAAAACAAGCACTTTTTTATTCTCCATTTATTTCTTGGTTGCTTTTTACATAAAGTTGAGTATCCTCTTTTTTGTTTGCCTCCAATGTCAGAAAAGTGATTTTTCATTAAATCGATTTTCCTCTCTTTTCCCTGAGGTAGCCTCCGCTCACAACAGTATGTAGCTTCTACGTGTGCAGTTTCTCCTCTCAGCAACTGGACTTATGCCCCTCCAGACACTACTAAATATCCAGCCACCATCTACCACCCAGGAAATGGCTTCTCACCCCTTTCCTTCCCTTCTATTTCTCTGATGACATCATTCTGTTAGGTGAGATTCTGAAATATGAAGGTAGACAGCTGTATGAAGCTACTTGTTCAGGCTACAAAGGGAAAAAAAAATAAAGCCAGGACTCAGAAGGGTTGGAAGAAATAGCCTATCCACCAGTCTGGCCACTCAATACATGCGCTGACCACACAGCTTTCTGCTGCACAGCAAGCATCTCAGATGTCCCAGTTCCTCCCCCCCCCCATGACTCAGCACCTTCCCATGCTCTCTGACCTCCACTTCTATTAGGGCCGTCTCTTCTTCTATGTCTACAATTCAGCCTCCTCAGAAAGTGGACACCTAACCAAGTAGTTAAGCGGCTCACAGAGAACCCTCAGGTCAAGTCCATCCCTGGGTTTTTGGTCCCAGGATGTAGAGACAACAGTATCCAAAGCACAATGACCAGTGTGTGGAGAATCCATGATGGCTGCTATTGTTCAGGATGGAGCCAGGCAACCAGCTTGAAGTGTGCAGACATCTTCCTGAGGAGATGAGGAGACACGCCAAATGCCCCATTTCTACCTCCCTCTTCAGAACCATGACTTTGGTGTTTGTTGTCATTGGTATCACATGCCCATGACTTGTCACATAACCCCCCTCCACCACACACACACATTCTCTCTCTCTCTCTCTCTCTCTCTCTCGCCCCCCCCCCCCCAGATGAGTTGCTGGAGGAGGTTTACAGGTTGCAGAAAGACAAGCAACAAGGTACACCTGAGACTGGCCAGAGATGGGCCACTGTTATACAACCCACCTAGGAACAAGTCAGTCTTTGAATGCAGCGGCAACACTCCAAAGTTCACCTGCGCTAATTGAAGCCCTAATACAGGTGACACCTCTGACCTTGGTCCTCTGGGTTCCCCCCTAGTGCAAATGAGCATTTGAACAGTAGCTATGAAATGTGTGACATATCAAAAAGGAACGTACCTGGTCGCTTGAAGTATGCATGCTAATGAGCAGGCTGAGAGAACTCAATGAATGCTAAGCAATGGGTCTGTGGAGGGCGGCTTTTGCTGAACTCTCTGTACTACTATCTGGAGACTCTAGAGCCTTCACCAGAAGCACAGGGGCAGTTGTACCTGACAAACCTTCCCTTTGCTTTTGATTTTTTAAATTCTTTGTGATAGAAAGGAAAGACTTTAGAAAATATCCCCTGAAAAGGCCCTTTTCAAAATGCATTTGCGACTCCCTTTCCGGCTCTTCTGCATACTTAAAAGTCATCACCACCTCGAGTAGGTGTCTGGCTTTTCAAAAGACACTGCTTCTTCCCCAGGTTCGACTGGGCTACCAGACCTGCGTTCAGAAATGTCTTATTGTCATCACCACCACTTTCTGTGAAGGCCAGCAAAGCCAAACAAAGCCCCCCAATATTTTTTTTTCTAATCCACCTAACAACAAAGCGTTGTGGGCACTCCTGCACTGCCCCAGTTTCAGGCTACATATGACTGTAGACAGAAAGCTATTTCGAGCATTGAAAACAGCCTTATTACCCTGCCATTTTTGCACAGGTTTTTTTTTTTTTTCCCCTCCCCGTGACATTAGAGAGTCCGAAGTGACATACATTTTTTATAGCTTCATAAAGTCGTCTCCTGACCGGGTCACCCTTCTCATAACTAGGGAGCAGAACGCTTGAAAAAACCCATTCATCAACGTGAAAGGAGCCTCTGTCTGCGGCTTCCAATATGCACAGTCTGGCAAGCTGCAGCTCCGAGCAAATGCTAACTTGCTCCTTTGCTAATGCCAAATGACCCACTCACTTCTCTCAGCACCCCGAGGAGGACAAGGAGGACACGGTGCCTGTTCACATCTGCAGACCCACTCTCAAGGCAGCGCCCGGCACCAAGCCTCCCTGCTCAATGTACTGAACACATCCAAAAATTAGTTTTATACTTACACTAATTAAATATTCAATTAAACAAAGATAAAAGGATGGGGGTAAATTTGTTCTTGCCTAATGGACTAAAGCTCGCTTATTACTTTTGCACAGATATACATTCAAATTCGGTGGGGCCAAAAAAAAAGGCAGGGATGGTTATATCCTCATCTTTATTCCTTTAGATGGTCTTCCACTGTGCTTTGCTTAGACTCGGAGACTCAGAAGGACCTGTCCTGGGGTTACGAACAGGTGAAAGAAGGCAGGGGAGGTGGGGAATAAGGAAAGCACTGGTAGCCCTTGTGCTTGTGGTGCTGGGCAGAAATTTCCACTATTAAAGCAGGTGTCCATCCAAGGGGGTCTTTCCATGAGATTTAATGGTGTGCAGGCTTTGGGATTTGAAAGCTACATGCTTGCAGTGGATTTCAGCTCCATTAAAATTGAGGTCTCTGACAGATGCTGCCCCTCCAGGTCAGAATGCTCTGCACACACACACACACACACACACACACACACACACACACACCCTCCACTCCCCTCATGATGCTCTGTGTTTATGTTCTGAGCCTTGATTTTAAAACCTGGAGAAATTTGAATTAAAATCATAAATGAATGAAAATAACCATCACATTCAAGGAATGTGATTTTATTGGCAATTCTTGATCTCAGTGTGCTAAATGGTAGGCACACATAATATTGAATGTGCTAGCTGGGTGCCTGATATTGACTAGATTGTGTGTCTGCATGATTGCATATATGTGCATATGCGCATCATGCATATATGCATCTATGTGACATATACACACATCTGGGGGTTTTTGTGAGCTATACACTTCAAATTGTACATATGTAATTTGATATCTAATTAATAAATAATTGGAATGCTATTCAGAGGGCAATAAACTTGCTTGCTTTACGTTAACAAACATTGCACAAAGGCTGAAAACATCTTTGTCTCTTGTCTTCTCATGATTTATCAAGATGTCAAATTGGCAGATCTGAAAAAGGAGACTGTAAATTTCATGAGACATCCAGCCACTCACACAGTACATGTCTGATGTGAAACTCTCACCTTAGCTCACTAACTCTGTCTGCACAAACACCTCACAGGTGACAGTCACCTGTAGGAGCAAAATAGTCACCCTCTCCTCCCTGATATTGCCTTCCAGGCTCAGCCTAGCCTGAGTGTGAAAACTGGCAATGTCAGCTCTCCCCCTTCTAAAGACATAACCACAGGGTAGAGAACTGAGGTTGTGGAGAGCCTACAACCTAGAGGTCAACTGTACTTTCTGGTCCATTCTGAGCAGTAGACGCAGACTGTGGGGAACTTTTCCATCCACAAGCTAATTTTTCTGTCTACTAAAATAGGAAAATGATCTGAAAATGCTACAGACGCAGCTCTTGAATACCACCAGGCTTCATCCTTTAAAAGTGGTAGTTGATAACACTTGAGTTGCTCTCAGTTCTGAAACAACAGATGGTGATGCAGCAACATCTCATTTAATTTTAAGACCCCATTCTAAATCAGGTGTAAAATAAAATATTGGGATTAATAAAGATCACATCTGCAAGCTTCTTCAGAAACGTCCACCATAAATATGAACAAGTCCCTGAAATCCTGCCCCCACTCCCTGCTCAGTCCCAGCTACTGTTTCAGCTTCATCTGTGTATCAAGAAAACTCTACCCCACATTTGCCTGCAGTTGTGTTTATAGATACAGATACATTGAGATATTTTTCTAGAAAGTTCTGGTTTTTTTTTCCCTGTTTAAAAGGATTATGTTGAGAAAATTGAATGATGGAGTCCTTAGCTGAGAACTAAGGTTTAGAATATTCTTATTCAGCCCAATGTGATAAAATGCAGGTTAATAATGTCCTGATAATACATGATCTACTTAAATAATTAAAACATAGAAATTCACCATATCTATGTTAAAGAGGCATGATGCCTTTGACATGAGCAACTTAGATTAAAACAAAATCTTTCAGAGCACATTTGAATACAGCTATTTTCAGAAGAGTAAAGAAAGTTGACAGGATAAATTTGTTTTTGATGTTTTATTAATATTTATTAGAGTTTGGGGTTTCAGCAAAATATTTGAAATAGGATGTCAGTTTTGGATCAAAACCTTACTGCTATAAACACTTTATTTGATGAAAATCTTTATAAAATAAAAGCACTAAGAAATCCTATGCCTAGAATTACCATAATATTTCACGTTTCACTTTGTAATTTCTAATCTTATAAAATCTATTCTTAACTTTCTTATATATACTTTAAGAAAGTTGTGCTGTGATAATGAATAAATGTCAGCCAGGTGTGTTATGGCCTTAATGAACATTCCTCTGGTGAGTCTTATCCCAAGTATAATGTTGGATGACCTTTGCATTCTCTACAACTGCCCTCCAGTTCTGCAGACAGATAGTGATGCAGTATTTCTTTCCTTTCATGACTAATGATCGCGTAAGTTTGCCAATAACAGGACAAAATACACTCTGTACCCTGGGAAGGTTGTATGCAAATATTCCAGAGCATAAGACTAGAGGCATGTGACCTGCTATCACCTTGGGATCTCAGCAACAGCACATCATGTTGGCACTTAGTAGATGCTAAATAAACAACCCAACTCCACTATAGAGAGGAGAATTTTACTTCTTGTGCAAACTGAATAGACACTAGAGGAAGTAAAAAAAATGCTGGAGGGAGAGACAGTGACACTTTTCTCATTACTTTTCAAGTAGATGGAATCAGAAAGGAAAGGAATCAAAAGAAAAGTTTAGGGCAAAAAGAATGTTAAAACTTTTTAACCTATATCCAAGGGAACCTGGAGACTGCAGCTCTAAAAACTGATGTAAATGATGTTAACTGGTGAATTAAGAATGCCCTTTGACCCCTAAATTGAAAAGAACTCTTTGGAAAAGCATGTGTTCCAGAACATGTTTCTACACCATGTTTCTCTGAATGATTTCGCTTCAAGTCTTCAGAATAGAGTAAGCCATGGATATCTTTGAAACACTGGTAAAAAATCAGGGCAATTCAGATTGAGTTAAAAAAAAATACTAGCTACCTGGAACTTGGAGACAACTGTACTCAACTGTGAACTATCTAAAGTAGATTTCCTGCTATAAGTAGTCCTGTTTATTTCCCCTTTAAGTCACTTAAACAGATTATAAAGCTGCAAACAGTTCACAGGTTTTAAATCCAAGTGCAGTTGGCAGGTTAATGGTTTAAACAAAATTTTGAGTTGGGCTTTGTTCTAGATAAAAAATGATAAACTCTGAAGAGTGCACTGGAGCCTTTAGTTTGTTTCATCAATGAGAAATCTGAATCTCTGAGAAATGTATTTCCTAAAGGTCACTCAACCCTTAGGAAAGGTTTATTTGAATTCAATCTTGCTGCTCCAAATCCTTTGCTTATCTCACCAACACAGACAGTAAAGTGTAAGAATAGTCAGAACAGTTACCGTGGTTCTCTACCTGCTCTCCTGAAGCACTCTTGCATAGTTAAATGTGAGAAACTGAAATTATAGATGTTTTCAGTCTATTCAGTTATCTTTTTATGTAGAAAAAATATCATTTGTGTCCCTAGATTTCCATATTCAGCTGCCTCTGCATGTAATTGATAGACATATCAAACTTAAAGTGATTCAAATTAGTTTTACCACTTTCTGAATCTCCAAATAGTCTCAACTACAGTCATATTAATGAAGTGGACCCAGGACAGAAACTTTTCATCCTACCCTCCCTTAACCATTCATCTTGATCATCAAGCTCAGAGAGCTCCAAACTCTAAAAGGGACATATTTCAGTCCCTCTTTTGACTTCATATCATTACTCATCATGGTCTACACCCTTATCTCATGACACCTGAAAAAGCAAGTATCTTTTACATGTTTTATTTTAATAGGAAGAACTGTCCTTAAACAATAGCAACAAAAAGAGTTTCACTTCTCTGAAAGTTTGCTCACCAGTCCAGAGTGAATTTCCAATAGCTCAGCTTTGTAGAATGTAAATTCTCATCATGAGTGGACTTCTTTACTGTTTTGTCTAACCAGCCAAACTTTCTACACACACTTTATTTTCCACTACTCACTGCTTCCAAGATGTGCTTTCTCCTTCCAGTCCACCTTACAAATCTTTTTCCCTTGGAAGTGAATCTGATGCCATTCCTGGAATATCTCTGTGAGATGCTCCTCCTATCTTTCCACATAAAATGCTGAATAAATGTTTGTTCTATTACTGAATTTTAATGGCATCTTTCCCATGTGTCTTCTTCCCCCTAGGCCAGGATTCCATCAATGTAAATTCCCTCTTTGTATCACAGTCCAGAGTTGGTTCTCATGGTAGGGAGAATGGAGCAAAAGCATGGGGTGTGGCATGTACTTGGTACAAGGCAAGTATTCCCTGTGTTAACCAAAAGAAAGGATCGATCAAAGCCCAAGGCATGTGATGGCTACTTGCAAAATGTCAAGAAATGTGTTCGTTTTTTTTTGTTGGTATCTGAATATAGAAGTAAATGAAAAAATATTGACAACTAAGGTGGTATCCTTATGCTTTTTAAGGATAATTTCATTAAGATAATAAAAAGGCTCTCTGGGTTTTTATTCTGTACAGGAAAACAAGTGTTTTTTGAACATGTGTTCCAATAACAGAATCTATTTTAAAATTCCCATTTATGTCAAACTGTATTTGCTGAAAAGCTCTCAAATTTCTAGGTAAATTTCCAAAACCACTATCAGTAAATTGATGGACAGTTGTCCTATTATAAAAGTATTTTTTTCTTTTTCTTGAGTTTATTCACTTGCATTGATTGGTTGATGGTGGTATAAACTACTCTTGTTCAACTTTTGTAACTGAATACAGCTGTGGCTATGGGTCTTTTTTTTTTCCAGAGTTTTGATGAGTACAAAGAGAGGTCAGATGATTCACTTGAGGTCATATAGGGTGTCAACAACCACCAAGATGAGCCTTTCTGCCTGGGGATGGGTTGTTTTGATATAGAAGGTTCCTGTGGCTGCCATACAAGCATTTATTTATAAACTGTCCCTGGTGGAAGCATCAGGCAATTCAGCTGAAGCTAGTTGATGAAAGGAACTTAGATTTGATGCTTGGGGAAAAAAATATCTGCCTCTGATATTTACTGGACAAGGGAAAAAATGTATGCTATGTTTCCAGGACAAAGAAGTATTTTACATTATTCATTTTGCCAAAACTTTTGCAAAGACTTATAATGTAAGAAAATACCATAAGTCATTAGTACCAATAATTGACCAGAATGGGTTGTTTTACTGGGATATAGCATGCAAAAAATATGTTTAATTTGAGTACTTGGTTTATTTCATTCAGTGACTTATTTTTCTCATTGTAAGAACATGTTCACTTTAGAAAAAAAACATCATTAAGTATTAAAAAAGGAAAAATAAGAAAACAGAATTCCACCTATTTAGTGACAACTAGTTTGGACACTTCAAACTCTCTCACACACACAAATGCACACATATACAGAAACAGAATCAAATAATACATTATTTTCACTTGCTTTTCCTTTCATGGGACAATGTCCCATGAACATTATTCCATATCAATAAGCATGTACATTAACCAAATTAAAGTAGATTGCATTGGAGCAGCAACTAGAATCAAAATACTCAAAACATAATAACAAAAGGTCATTTCTGGTTCATGTTTCATGATTACAGTAAGATAGAAATATACTGCAGTCATATAAAGACTCAAGGTTTTACCAGAAGGGAAATAGAGCACTATAAGATCTTGTATTTGCAGAATTTGTCTTTATTGCAGAAATACAACACAGTACAACCTCTCATGTTCACAAGACAGAGATCATTGCACTGGATTGACTAGTTAGCAAGGAACCAGAAAAGGTAATCCTTTCAAGTTCCTGGAGTTTGAAAACTAGATATATCTGAATTATAGACCAACTTTATTAGTATATAGTATTCCATTAACAATAACTTTGGCTTATTTGTTTTTGATATAAAAATGGTTTTCACAGTTAGTTGTAATTAACTCCATGATTCTTTTCTTATGGTAACTTTTCACAAATAAAAAAAAAAACAATAAAATAACTGAAATTTAGGCATATGTATTTTCAAGACTTTTGATATATAATATCAACAAATATTTCAGAAAACTATCGTCCTACAGGCTGTGTATACCAGTTCTGTGCAAATTTCATAACTCCAGTTGTGCTGCCTGTTTTAAACTTTTATAAATTTAATAGGCAAAAATATGTCAAGTGATAACTACAGTTTTTTTCTTAGTTTTATTTTATTTTTTATTTTTGAATTTCATGCAATGTATGATTGTGAATCCCCATGGGAATACCCTACCCGACCATGCCCCAGTTTTCAAACCTCAAGTAGAACTATTATCAAAGCACTTTCATTTTAATTATATCATCAAACATTCCTAAACGTTTATGAATTGAGCAACACCATTAGACATAGCACAAATTTTTTGAGTATGAAATCCTTGAGGTTTTAACTCAGTTGTGATTCCACTGCTACTCGAAGTTTCCTGTTTGAGACTTTATAGGCATATTGACATAAGTCAACAATGAATGTGTCTACCATTCTACAACTAAAAACTATGACCCTTTCCTTAAAAAGGTCATGCAGAAGTCATCAATGCATGCAACCATTATTGCCTTCATACTTAAATCTAACTCATCATTCTGTAAGCTTTAGTGTTAATATTTATTCAAACCCTGCTACTATTCACCACCTTCACTGTACTGCCCTGGTCCACACCATCATTATCTCTTGCTTGTGTTACTGCAAATGTCACCTAATCGGTTCCCTACTTATTTCATTTTAGCAGATTGAATGACTTTTTAAAGAAACAAAGTCACACAATGCCATTGATTCAATGATAATCCAAAAAAGAGTTAAATGGCTTATTATGGTAATAAAGACTCTCATTGGCTAACATCTCATCATTAGTCTCTTTTCACTAGCCACAGTAGGATTCTAGTCTGTCCCTGTTACATTGAAATGGGTCCCCTCCTTAAGATCTTAAATTCTTTGCACATGCTGTTTCATATAGATTAAAGGAATCTAAAAGGAAGTAAGACAAGAACCCTGCTAGCATATCAAAATATGGGGGAGGTGTAACTATAGCAGTACATGTAAGGTAATTTAAAGCAATAAATGCATATATCAGAAGTCAAGGAAAGTCTCAGTCAATGAACTTTTCTTGTGACATAGTAATTGAAAAATTAAAAATTAATTTAAATAAATATAAGGAAACAATAGAGTTAAGTAGAAATTAAGAAAGAAAAATATAAAGAGAATGTTTGGGAAAACATTAAGTTATTCTTTGAAGAAAAAAAAATCTACACTAAGTAACTGTTCTCTTTCCAAGCCAATCAGATAAAAAATAAAGAAAACAGAATGACCGATGTTAGGAATAAAGAACTTTTTTTGTCAAAGAATTCATTCATGTTAAAACAATACAAGGTGAATATCGTGACTCACTTTATACCAATAAATGCAACAACTTTAAGTAAATGAGCAAATTTCATAAAAAATAAAACTTCACCAAACATAAATATTTATTTATAGTAAATATATTCCTGTAAGGAAAATCCAGGTCCATATGGCTTCCCTGGAATATTCTATAAATTACTTATGGAAGAATTTAGTATCGATATTGTACAAACTCCTCAAAAATAATGAAATTTATTATAAGAATACAAAGTGGTCCAACAATTGAAAATGAAACATCATAAATCATCATATGAACTAAAAAGAAAAAATAATCTACCATATTATCAGATATAGAAAAAGACATCTGTCAAAATTGAATACACATTCACTATTAAAAAACAGTAATTCAGTGACATGATAGAAGGCATTTTTTTTGTTAATTTTGATAATATCTATGAAAAACCTAAATCTATTTTACACTATTTAGTGAAGCATTGAATGTGTTCACCATAAAGTAAGGAAAATCACTATTACCACTTCTATTTAGCACTGTTGATGATCTTCATCAGTGTGACAAGGCAAGAAAAAGATACACATTCATCCAGCTTAGGAAGGACAGAGAGAAAAAAAAAGTTTATATTTGCAAATATTATTGCCAAAGTAGTCAATCTTAAAGAACCTATAAAAAAGACACCAAAACTGAAAAAAAGACACCAAAAACTGAAAGACAGAAGCCTCCAACCAACAAGCCTCATTTAAAATGCAGCTTCTGCCCCCCGGGTTCCCTCAGGTTTGTACCATGCGCGCATAGCAGTGGCCACTCAAAATGCAATTTCACAAGGGATTTTATTTACAAGGGAATATTAACAGGGTAAGCAAATTCAAAGAAAGGTCCTTAAAGCCACAAGTGGACATTTATCTTACCCCAGACACTACTGTTAGTACCATAGATCGGTCCCAAAGACACATGTCCATGATAGGGTCCTTTGCCTCTCCACATATGAGGCAGGCACTCTGCAAAGTCCAGTCTTTCTCCAGAGTCATCTCTTTGCTTCTCTCTGCAGTGCTCCGAGCTGCTCCGCTTCTCCAAGGCTCTTCAAACTTCTTCAGCAAATGCTGATCCCAAATCAACTTTCCAAATCCCTGGCCATCTCCAGCTACCAGCTCACTATGCCACCTTATTGTGGTGCCACACTCCACACCCACCACTCTTCTGCCAACCACCATGGCTTCTTGCCACGGCCAACTCACTCTTTCAGGGGACTTCTGCCCAGCCTGGTCATTCTTTACTTGCCTGCCATTCTCATGTCTCTCCTCACCCCAAAAGTCTCTCTCTTGTCTCTGCTTTCTTTTTCATCTTTCTCTCTCTTTTTTTTTCTTTTTCTCCTAAAAGCAAAGGTTCTAAATTCCCTCTACACACCTTCTTGGTGAGACATTTTCTCTTCTCCACCTGGGATTTGCAACAAAGTGAAAGTGCCTTTATCCTGTTTAGGCCTCTGTGTTTTTCAGACACAGCCAATGGCATCAGCACCCAAATTCTAATGCTGCTATACTGGCTTCAATACTGCCCATCTTGGGGTACCAGCTTCAGAACCAGTAGCTGATGATTAACAAGACCACAAGAAATAGAATGGAGGGGAAATCACTTTAATTTCAATATTATGACAATGGAAACTTGGAAATTTGTTTTTCTTAAAGTATAATTATAACAGCATAAAAATTTTCAGAATATTCATGATATGCAATGATTGTATATATATAATTATTGAAACTGTACAAGATTGACTTTGATCATTAATACATATCATTGATGAAAGAAATTATAGAAGACTAGATGAAGAGATAAGCTATATTCATGGGAAATAATTACTGGACTTGTTAAAATGTTAACCTTTCCAAATACAAATGTAAGATCTTAAGAACTCTAGAACAAATGGATAACTCTGTGATGTTTAATCAAAGGTTGCTTAGGAGTTGAAAAATATGAACAATAAAGTAAAAAATCGATCAAACTATACTTCATCAAAATTAAAAACTGTTTTTTAAAGGCAATGTTAAAGTAACTGAAAGAAAATCTAACATATCTGTTTAATGTTGAAAACACTTAAATGTAATTAAATTATTCCAGAAGATAAATTGGGAGCTTAAGAAGTAAACTGTACCTTTGGATCATCTGAGAGTGTTTGAGATACTATCCCTATGAGGTTAAAAGATGGAGAAATAACAGTAAGAAGAAAGCCACAGTGGATTGATATTCCTGTGATATAGAAAATCTCAATATCACAAAACAACATGTTTCTATACAGAATATAAAGTGGACTTGACATTTATGAGATTGATTAAGACTTACCTAATTTTGCACAGATTTTTTTGCTTAGATTCATAATTGAATTTTACTAGTGATGGAAACACAACATATAAAATACTAGAAGTATATTGCAATAAGAGAGTTTTCATAAAAATATTAGTAATGTATTGTTTTGCAGTTGGATGCTCTACCACTTGGTAATGTATTTTTGGAGAAGGATAAACCTGCTATCAGATCTAACCAAGTCAATTAAAGTATGTGTTAGGTGGTTAAAGATTGATTGTTAGGAGAAAAAAAATGGAATGCATATGTTTAAGAGTAACTTGGTTTGCTTGAAAGTAGATTGAGTCTGACATAATCTAAGTTCCTAATTAAGCTCAATGTGAAAAAGGAGTTTCAAACACGTACATAGTGTAACTGGTACACTGACTCTCTCTCCTAGAGTCACAATTATTGAAAATATTAGAGCATACCAGAAAATGCTACCTTAATATTTTTTCTTGGAAAAAAAGAAATACAGAAGACTGTAAAATTCCCCATGCCAGATTTTAATTGAAGCAATACAAATAAGAATTTTCACTGGAGGCAACATCTAAGCCAAACCTACCAACTACTGGGACTTTCCTGTTACTACTCTATTTCCAGCTATTCAGAAAGATTTTTCTCTTCAGCAATTTCATTTACCCAACCAATGCTGACTCAGGGCTATAGTTCTTTCCACCCAGGAAAGTATATTAGATGCCTATACATTTTGATATTTAATCAAACAAATGTATCTTGCTCAGTTTACTTTATTTTGCCCCAAGAAATCTGATGAGATCCTAAATAGCTAGAGACAATCAGCACAGCACAATTTCCATGTGACAGAATATATGAGTGCTCACCAGCTAAAGGTTTTATTTCATTTATTCCACTTCTCCTGGAAGTTTTATCTTGGAAGTAAGGACTCGGTCATCATAAAATTGGAAGAAAAATAATCTACTAAAGCCAACAAGAAAAACTACCCTCCTAGAAAGGAAATGTGACTTGTCCCATACGCAGCTGAGTTACTTCTTTGGAAAATGCTGTTCTACAATAATTTGCATTATTTCATAGCAGGAATCAGACTATCATGGACATCAAAATGAAATTTCATGTTGATTATCTGAATCATTGCTGCCAATTTATACCTATGTCTAAGTTGTGTCTTAATATCATATATACTTCTACCCCCAATTCTCCATGCTCAATAGCAACTGTAATCATATTAAAGTCAAGGTTTATCCTTTGGCTACTGATTTGAATTAATATCCATCCCCCCCCCTGGTGCTAGAGTGTCTATTGGGTAATATCAATATCATCTACTCCAAGTAAAGTGCACCTGATAGTTCCCTTCATTTCTTGGTTCAGAGCAAGAGCAGTTGGTTGGGTTTCAAACATTTACAATGTTTTAATATAGATTCCCAGTTCAAAGTCTAGTGATTCGCTTTCCAGTTATGACAATTTAATTTTCTTATGATGTGAAAAGGTGAGTGGGCTTCAGAGCACTAATTTATAGTAAAGAAATATATACAAGACTGATTAATAATACTAGAATATCAATTTGTTAGTTTCCAGAAATGACTGATAACTATCAAATCGACAGAATATTTTTTTCTCAGCGGACAGATTCAGAGAGGAACTTTTAAACAGAGGATTATTGCTTTGAGATCATGGAACTAGGGCATTAGAACAAGAGATTTTAGCCATTTAACTTATGACTGACATCAAGTAATTTCATATTCTGTGTCTCTATCTCTAATTATTTTTTAGAGACTGGATGTTATGTCTGATGTCCTGCCTATATCTAACTTGCTTTTCCCTTGTCTTTTAGAGCTTTTTAAACCTTCAAAGATAGATGGTCTCACTTACATGAGAAATAGATGGTCTCACATATGTGAAAGACAAAGGGAAAACAATCAAACAGACAAGAAAAAATTAAAATTAATTTTTAACAAAATTGAAGCATAAAGCATGAGAGGGTGAGGGGGAATACCAAGGATGGAAGGGGCATTAAAGACTAAGATGATGGTTCACAGGTGATAAGGTGGTGGGAGAAGCCCAGGGTAGATAATGTAAAATAAAATAAATAATAAAAAAATTAAAAAGACAGATTCTCCTTAGATAAGTTACTGCCGATAGTCAGCTACCCATCAAGTCTAGACAGGAGAAATAGTCTGACTCTTTAAAGTCAGCAGGACAAGTCTTCAACCACCTACTCTTACAGAAAACCTCATTGACCAGGTCCTCAGGAACCTCCAATAGATGAGGACAATAGTTTTCAGTATTTTAAACTTTGTAACAAGGTACCAGAAAATTCTGGAAGAGTCGCATTAACTCTTTTGATACTTTCATTTCTCTTCACCTTTGAATCTAGATAACTAGAAAAGTGAAAATGCTATGAAGTCATACAAGAAGAAATAGCCAAAGGTATCATGATGTGCTTTAAGTACACATTTTTAATGTGAGAGTGCTTTCTGAAAATTAAGATAAATTAGTGATATCTTTATCTAATATAGGGACTAAACTGATCTATAGATTGACAAATCTCATTCTAGGACAAGGATCAGTGCAAACTACTAAGGCATGGACATGAGAGGTATTTTTTTTAATTTATTTTTAATTTATTTTATTATTTAGTTTATTTTACATAGTTATCTACCCCAGGGTTCTCCCACCACATTATCACCTGTGAACTACTGGTTTAGCCTTTTGTGTCCCTTTCTTCCCTGGTTTCCCTCCTCCCTTCTCATGCTCTATGCTCAATTTTGCTAGCAATTAGTTTTAACATTTTCTTGTCTGTTTAATGTATGTTTTCCCTTTGTCCCTCATATAAGCGAAATCATCCAGCATTTCTCCTTTTCTTCTTGGCTTATTTGTGCTAGCATGATTCCTTCTAGCTTCATCCATGTTGCTGTAAATGACTTCAGTTTGTCTTTTTTGATTGATGAATTGTATTTCCATCATGTACATATACCATAGTTTCCTGTACTATTCATTTATTTTGGGGCATTTAGGTTGTTTCCATATCCTGGCTATTGTAAATAGTGCGGCAGTAAATATCCAGGTACAGGTGTCCTTTTGGATTAGTTTTGTAATATTTGGGTAGATTCCTAGCAGTAGATTCCTAGCTGGATCGAATGGGAGTTCCATTTTCAGTAATTTAAGGGTTCTCCACACAGCTTTCCATAGTGGCTGGACCAGTTTGCATTCCACCAGCAGTGTAAAAGTGTTCCTCTTTTTCTCCACATCCACACAAGCATTTGCTATTACCCATTTTATTTTTAAAAGAAACTCCACAAATTATTCTCAGATACATATGCTAAAACACAAAATAGAAATATTTTAGTATAAAACATGATATCTTTCATCTATAACATAACATTATTTATACCTGTAACCCTGTAAGCATCTGGTAAGTGCTCATTTAAGTGATTTCTAATTACCACACTTATTGACTCACATATTATTACAAAAGTACTAGACAATTTTTTGTTTGTTTTTGAGACTAGGTCTCGCTATTTTTGCCCGTGGAACCGCAGGCTTTTGTTGCCCAGGGTACTACAGACTCAAGCAATCCCCAGCCTCAGCTTCCCAGGTAGCTGGGATTACAGGTGCGCACCACCACACCCAGCTATTTTTTTGGAACTAGGTTTCGCTATAGGCCCCTGGCAGGACTCGAACCGTGATCCCTAGCCCCAGTCGCTTCATAAGCTGAAGCTTACAGGCACGAGCCACTGTGCCCGGGCTTGAATGACTTTAAAATAATACATAAATAGGTAACTTGATGTTAAATGCCATTTTAAAAATTAGAAAATATTAATTTTTACTCTGATAATATTCTTCCACTTTCTCAAAAAAATTTAAGGTCATATCATATTTGGTAAGTTGCTCCAAACTGAAGCTTTAGAGGAATTTTCTTAAAAGTTGGTGGAGAAGATACTCTTGTCTGACTATTAGAAGAATAGCAATTTGTATGCTTAGTTGCCTGGACAATTATTTCAAAAATAAAGTCCTCTTATCTGAAGACATAGCATATTAGTATATCTATTATTGCTATCTTATGTACATAACAGTCACATCTGGCAAAGTGCCATCTCAAAAATACTAATCATAATGCTTGTAAATTATTCTGCTTTTTTCCACGGGTCATTTGACATCATGGTGAATGGATTTCTTATGTCTGGAAATTAATCCAGAAACCACTTCCTTCTTTCCTGTGAGTGCTATTGCTTTGGGGACGCAAATATGCAATTGACTTCTTCACTAAGATTTTTAAAAAGAACATCCAGAGATATAATATATTATTTGTGGCATTTTGTCTTTAAATATTCTGAAATGATCTCAAGTAAAAGTCAATAAAGATAACCTATTTAACATATACCCATAAATGTTTTAAACATTACACATGCACACACACACAACATGCACACACACACACATACCACCATTGAATTCTTACAACAAAGCAATGAGGTAAGTGCTATTACCAACACATTACAGGATGTGATGTTGAGAGAATCCCCAGCCCATTCTAGATCTTGAAGTTAAAAGAGATGAGCTGAGAAATCAGTTCAGACAATCTGAACTCAGGGATCACACTCTTAACCATAAAATATATCGTCATTTGATATGAAACATGCATTGATAAAACCCCATTTTCCAACAGAACTGGGAAACTGGCTCAAGTTTCCAGTCTGAGGAATGCTGATAGTTTTGATTCTGGACACTTTAAATAATGCTGTTTCACCAATACACAGGAAAAATTTGATTCCCAAAGGCTGCCCTGCTATTTCACACAACAGGTTCAATAAAGTAATTTATCTGGTCTTATGGGCTAGACAGATAGGACTGAAGGTGTCAAGCTGAGTTAATGGAAGACCAGATGTTGGTTGGCACAAATCCTGCCAGCCAGCAGGAGAAATGAAGAAATTATAGGTTCAATAGGAACATTAGCCTGGATATAAACGATTAGAATCCCTTACACTGGGGGAACCTCTGTCCCAAATATAGTTTAGGGAAATCCATTTTTCTCCATTTTCAGGTAATACCCAATAGAAGTGGCTATCTTAGAACGCAAATGCACATCAGAAAATAAATAAAGAAAATCATATTTTAATGCAGCACTCATAAAGAAAACACTGTTAATAAGGCCTGTAGAGAATGGCTGATCCCATAAATGAGTTATTTTTATTATACATTGTGATGCAGAGAGATCGAGAGTTTGATTCTGATTTCATTGTCATAAATCCACAGATATAGAAGGCAACTAAAACTCAAAAGTCGTGCAAAAGATGTAAGCATTGCGCTAAAACTACATTAAGAGCACCTTCTCCCCTACTCTAATGTTCTCTACACATCCCTCAGTGGACATTCTGTGATGATGCCACACACTCCCAATTAGTCCTGCTATTTTGATGTTACACTCGTAAACAGCCCTGTTATTTTACGAAAATATCGGGGGCGTGTTATAAAGGCAGTTTCCACCCGAAGATGCTAGCTGATAATATGTAGCTTCTCTCACTGCACACCTGGACAGCTCTTGTGGACTGAAGGCAAAGGAGATGTGAAGGCAAAGAGTCTCACCAACAACCATTCCTGAATTCCTTCCTCCGTCTACCACTTCTCTTGCCACCTCTCAGAGTAGCTGAACTTTAAGAGGCCCAGGAGAAAGAAGAAATAAGACTTTAAATAATTTATTTGGAGAAACAGTCAGTGAAGAGGAACAAATCATGTTTCGCTCAAAGAACTGGGACCTCTGACTCTCCCCTTTTCGCTCCAGTACCTGGAGCTCTAGCCGGATTGCATTAGCGAAATTTTCATTTGATGGCATTTTAATATTCTGCCTTGATGACTTTTTAGCAACATTTACTTTCAGAGGTCTCGAGTGTTCCCTCGGAGGAAATGAAACATGTCAGAGCCCATTACAAAAATCAAAATTTAAATACCTCGATCACGTTAGGGCTTACATACAATCCCATCAGCGCTTAGGCTGAAACTCACAACTCTTCATTCTCTTGCTCAATCAGTAATGAGTACATTTGATGAAGCATTCCAGGGTCAAGGAACACAAGCTAGTGATCCAACTTAACCCATTGATTGCCACGCCACAAAGGACCAGAGCAGGATTTGATTAAATCATAACATGCACATATGTTCCAGGGGCACCAAAGAAAACTGGGTTTAGTTGTCTTAACTTAAACAACAGCAGTACCCAGAAGAGTATTTTCTTTTAAACAACTGCGTTAATCAGTGAGGAAGAGATTGTTTCAGATATGCTTCTGTGAAAGGAAAGCAGCAGGTAGTCCCATTTGCAGGCAGCCCCCTTGGACTACAAGTCCCAGATGCCATGAATTCAACTTCCTGTGTTTAGAACTAGAGGTGAACTAAGGGGCACAAGGACTATATAGCATAGAAGGCAGGTAAGCATGGGTCTCTCTTGCTTCTGGATCACAAATTGCACCTTGATACTGCTGGGAAGGAGACTTGATGAACTACATGGAAGGAAGATCCTTCGAAGAGGTATTTGAAAGAGACACATGGGTGAGAGACATGGAAAGAAGCTGCTTCTGGTCCTTGGACCAATGTCTGTCATTACATTGATTTAGACATTGATTGCATCCTCTCTTGCCCTCTGCCAGCTCTCTGGGCCTGACTGACCTTTCTTGTGATTTTCCACCATAAGTTACCTGAGGCCTCACTGACCCCATTTTGGGTGACACTGGCTGTGCGTTTACCCAAGAGGGAAGGGGTAACTTTGGAGTTTTATTGGGAAGCTAATCTGTCTTCTCTATCTTTTTTTTTTTTTAATGCAGGCTGATTTTTTTAAATGCAGCTCTTTCACAGTAAAAGTATGTTTGCCTTGCTTTACTCTATGTTACTATATGTCCATTAGAACAAACACATTAACTTTTGACCCAACTATGGTCAGAATTATTCTGTTATTAAGAGCTGTTATGCTCTATAACTGAGGCTCACGGAAAGTATTATTTTGCTTTAAGCAATGCCATGCCCCTCTTATAATCCTCTAACTTCCTCAAGAAATTTCAACATATTCTTGGCAAAAAAGCAGCCCAAGGGTGTGATAGGGCAGTTTATAGTATATTTTATTTGGAAAGATTATGGTCCCAGAGTCTCTTGGATATTGATCGTGAAAGCAAAAACAATGCAAGTCACACGTATTGCTGTTTGACATCACAATAAAAGCCTCAAATATCCACACTGATGGTTATTATTGTTAATATAAGTTTCTTTCTTTTTTTTTATCCTTCTTTATCTCTCTCTTCCCTTTTTTCCCCTATATCCTCTTTATCGCACCAAACTGAGTGACCCATATCATCAACTAGGGAATCCACCATAGTGCTGTGACCTTAAGGAAGTTTCTGGTTGTTCCTTAAAGGTCAGTCTTCAGTTTAGATTCAACAGGTTCATGTTGGTGCTTCAGTTCCTCCCGAAGCTTTCAGTTCCCTTTGCTGTAACCCTTGCAAAAAAAAAAAAAAAGGTCTTAGCCTTCCTCTTAATGAGAATTAAGCATTCTCCCTTTCAAGAGATGATTCAAAGTAGCCATGAGTCTAATAGAAAACTGTTGTATAATCCTGCCTGAACAGACTTCTCAAAACTTCTTAAAGCATCTACCTGTTTACCATGAAGCACCTTTGATATTAAGCGAAAGGATCAGGGATGTCAGAATGAGGAGTCAGAGTCCCCATGCACACTGAGGGTTTGTCTCTGGCTGAGATTAGGGTCAGCACTGTCTGATGGCTTGCCACCAATGCTTCTCGCTGCCATTGTCAGCAGGGACAGTTAAAGTGTGTTCTTGATTTCGGAGATATTAATCAAATTTCCCTTTTCCCTTAAAGAGATCCTATTGAGGATAAGAGGTGCATTCACATGACTAGCTAAAAGTAATGTTCATCAGTTCTCATTCTGTGGCTTACTGGTTGCCAGGCAAAATTTCAGTTTGGAAAATTTAAATATCATCAAGTGAGAAAAGGCTTCCAGGAAATCCAGGATGTCCTGTAGTCAATGCCAGTGAACTACAAAAAAATTCGCCTGGAAGGAGGCAGACCAGGTGATTTGCCTCACGCATGTACCCTCCAACAAGATCACTAGGGATATGCTGTCCATGTGTTCTTCCCCTATTGCCTTTTCTTGACCCTGCATCAGGGCCAGAGAGCCCCAAGGTCACAGTCATGCAGTTTCTAGTCTTACCAACCATTGGGTTGGAAAAATATTTAAATTACAAATGTTTGATGAAGGGAAGAAGCCATGGAACATTCATAATGCTTCCGTAAGTCGATGCAAGTTCAAACTTGAAGCAATTCCTATGTCTCATAGAAATGTAGAAATGAAAGAAATGACCCTGCTCTCTTATAACCAGGTTTCCTCTTCTGAGATGGAGAAAGTATTGCAGAAAGAGTCAAGGTTTGGGGAAAATCTTGAGACTGCACAATTAATTCCACTTGAAACTTTAATAAAGGTAGGTATGAATGACCATGCCAAATTCATCCTCCCTCGCTCTCTTGCCTTTAATTAACTACTTGGCACATTTCTCTGTGTGTGCATGTGCACATGCATACATGCATGCACACACACAAGCCCACATGCACACCCTGCGGTCCCAAATGAAAAAAACACATTATACGCAGCACAAGTCTCTGCTACCTATTTTCCATTTAGTTCCAATTAGAAAATGACTAATTTTTACTCTGTAGTTTTCTCCGAGATGATAAACTTATGCTGATCATTCCTTTTACCCCAAGTCAACAGAAAATACATGCTAAGTATTTAAACTTCCTGGGAATTCTGCACAGAAGAGTAAACTCTACCATTTCCTCTGAAGACAACTCCAGATTCTCCTTCTGCACATGAGGCTTATCTACAAGGCACCTTATTTTCTATTCTGTTAGCCTACTGTGCTGCAGTTGCACCGGTGAAGATTTAGCTGTGATCAACAGTTGCGACTTAAGATTCCTTCACTGTGATTAGAAATAAGTGGAATTGAGGAAAAGCAGAAGATATTAGCAAGTAATGTTTTTACACTGTTTTGTGCTTTCCTTGTTAGTAACTTTGTTGAGAAGTGAGATAATGCAGGCAGGGTGCACTGTGAATGCTTGGCCATGTGTGTTGTAAGTACCACCTCAGATCACCTCATGAATATTAGTAATGTTGTTATTGAGTCTGATGGCAAAAACGTTTCTCAAACATACCTGGTGTCTAGTAGATGTGACTCTTTCCTTCCTTGTTCCATGGATGCCCTTTGTCTTCTCTCTCTTACACATCTGGCTTGGTCTTGCTGGCTTTTTTGGATTATCACTTTTTCTCATGCCTGTATTTTATTAAAAGAAAACACTGATAAAAGCTTTCAGTGATATTCTTCCAAGAGGGATGCATAGTTTACAAAAATACTGGTATACATCAAAGAGACAGAGGGCAAGACAAGCAAAGCTGGGTAGCAGCTGATCAGAGGGCAGAAAGAATTGAAATCTTTTATGAAGTTCAGTGTTTCTAGGAAAGCAAGGCTGATCAACTCTGGGAAAGTGAAACAACGACTATAAGCCCTGGTGGCTTTGGATGAAAGAGGGCACGAAAGCCAAGAGGAAAGAAAGAAAAAGAAGGGGGGAGGGAGGAAAAGAGGGAAAAAGGAAGAGGGGAGGGAAGAGAAATTCTAAGGAAGTTAAATAGGGGAGAGAGAGAGAGAGAGGAGGCAAAGGGGGAGGGAAGGAGGAAGGGAGGAAAAAAGACAATATAAAGAGGGGAGAAAGAAACACTGATGAATGAACTAACACTTAGCTTTAGTCTCTCCTAGAAAATTGGGCAGGCTGGTATTTTTCTAACAACTAAAAAATATAAAAAAAGAAGAAGAAAGGAAAGAAAAGAAAGAAAAAGAAACTTTACAAGCAGCTCATTCTTATTTATATTATTAGAATCTAAAAAAAAAAATCCTTTAGAAGAATTTCTCAGAACATTCACAATTCTAAGAAATTAGGGAGAACAGAAAAAGAAAGGGCATTGATTAAAATAGATTATGAAGTAATCAAAGTAACATTTCTCCGTGATAATCAAAGATGGCCACATTCTTCCTTTCTCAAAGTCATTTTCATTTTCTCGATCTAGTCAAACCCTCTAACGACCAAACTTTGGTCTAGAGAATAAAATGAGTGCTTATGTCATATGCACTAGAGCAGCAAGATATCTACATAATAGAAATTCCTGGAAATAATCGAGAAACTCATCAGGAGGTTTTGATCAAAACTGAGAGAGGATCTATCAGCTGTAGCTGAAGAATGTATTTCTAAATAATTCTTGCTTAGGATAACTGACTTGATAGGCGTACTAAGCAGTCACTTCCTGGTATGCCATGGAAACAGGAAGCATGTCCAAATGGAACTCTCTGGAACTGCAATATGCAAATTTCCTGCAAAAGTTAGCAAAAGATGGTGCTTCCCTGGCCTTGAATGTTATTCAGCAGAAACATATTGACAGCCAGCATCAAGGAAGGCCAGTTCTTAAGAGAGGGAGCCCATCCTTCTGCGGAACCCTGAAACTCTGGGAGATTTCCCTGCTCCACACCCCTCCCCTTCGGATCTCTGTATAAAAAAGTAGCAGGCAAATAACACCGTGCAAAAATAATGTGCTTATAATTTGCAGTGGTTTTATCAACCTGATCCAGGACCTGTATATGGATTCTCTGACCCACTTCCTTCTCCTATCGATCTCCATCGTGCCCCTCAAATACATTATAAAGCTACCCAGTGGCATGCCGGCCTGCTCTTCTGTAACATGAATTTATGCTAATGGCTGTCTGCATATGCTTACAGCACATATCTATATTAAGCTTAATAGTCTGTTACATTGCTTCTTAACCCTGTGTCCACACATGATTAACTTTTCTGATTTCTTTCAAAACCGTTATTAACACAGTGTAGCATTTCACTCAACATGTCACTAAGTTTCTCTGCCTCCTGCAAGAGTCCCCTTGATTATAAAAGTCTTCAGCTTTTGCAAGTAAAAAGGCACAGAAAGGATTAAGGACATGTGAAAATAGTCTCTTTTTTTTTTGGGGGGGGGGTGTTTGGTACAAATTGAAGCTGACAAGAGCTTAAAGCCTAAGTCCCTGAGGCAGAAAGCAAACTCCAAGAGGTTTCCTCTGAGTTCACAGAGCTCTGCATAGAACTCAAATAAGAACTTACTGGAAAATAGGGTGCTGGGACGTGCAAATGCTGGGGTCACGTATGCGTCACCCTGACTGCCTCATTCTTTGAGGAATTTCAGAATCTGGTACTAATAGATTTGAAATGTTCCACTAATAATCGATGATGAATGCACCATCCTCAAACTTTTGGAAGCTTCATCCTTAGTCCTGCAGTTTAAGACAAATGAATCAGGGTATTCAAGCTCTCCAAAACTCCCAAGGGCAAAATATTCTTTGAAGTGTATTTCAAGAAAGAAAGAAAAAAAAAAAGAAAGAAAGAAAACCTAGTTGCATTCCTGTCATTCAGTAAGTTTAATGGAGTTCCTCAAAAAGAACTTGAAAACTTTAAAATAGGGCAATATTGGGGCCATGGATGCTTCCACGGGATCTGAAATCAATCAGAAACCAGGGATTTTTGTTTCTGTTTTTGTTTTTTAAGCTACAAGCATACTAGGAACTTTTGACACATAAAGCAGCCTATAGCTTATGATTTAAGTTAAATGTCTTTGTGTCGGGAACAAACGCTGTACACAGCACTCACTAAACTGGGAGCTGGAAAAATAGTCTAATACTGGTATGAATGATGAAAAGAGAGAAATTATTATTTTTTTCAAAATGAGGTGGATGTCCTTGCCCCCACTTGTACAGGAAGGAAGGAAGGAAGGAAGGAAGGAAGGAAGGAAGGAAGGAAGGAAGGAAGGAAGGAAGGAAGGAAGGAAGGAAGGAAGGAAGGAAGGAAGGAAGGGATTGTGGGAGGGAGGGAGGGAGGGAAGGAGGGAGGGGGAAACTAAGAAATTACTTACTTATGTTTTTATTTGTCCAGTTCATACACACATGCACTTGGATTATTTTATAAATAACATGTACAATTAAGATAATTTCCAAGCATGGCCCTCGACATAACTTTGAAATGTGCATTGAAGATATAGGGATCAGTCACATCTTTGAAATGAAAGAAGACTGCTCAGTGAGTGATGGCACTGATGGCATGGTGAAGTTGGGTATGTCACACTGCATGTTTGCCTTGTTTTCTCATCTGCAGAATGGGAATGCTATTGATTCCCTGTATCTTGAATGCAAAGTACCCTCACAATCTGTCAGCCTAATGTTCCACCAAGGAAAGGGAGAGACGCACCAATGGCTCCCTCTGGAAGGACATATTTCCAGCACCGTGGGGGTTTGGTCCAAGTCCAGAGGGCTCTGTCACTCTTTCTGGGCACCTATTGCTAGCGCTTACCTGCCCTGAACCCACTTCTTTCAAAGGGATAGAGCTCCTTCCCCTACATTCCCACCATGCTCCACTACCAAGTAGTGGCTGACAATACAAATAGACTGTTGATATAGAATGGGCTTTGGAAAGGATTAGAAGAGCCAAGGAATATTTCTGCACAATGAGGAGTCAGAAGCAACTACAACTTGGATATAATTTTTTAAAATATTTTTAAATTAATTTATATATAAATTTCACATCTTTGTAATCCTAGGGATTCACCCCCCACCACCATCCCCACCTTTCCCTCCCTTTCCCCCCCCTGCCCCAAGTTGTATGCTTCAGTTTGGTGGTTAGCTTGTTTTGCTTTTTCCTCGTGGCTTTTGTTTATTTTTTTCATATGTCTCATATAATAGTGAAATCGTTTGGTTTCTGTCTTTTCCTTTCTGACTTGTTTCTGCTAATGATTTCTTTTATGTACATCCATGTCACCATAAAATCATCAGATTTGTCATTTTTAATTGATGAGTAATATTCCATGTGTATATATACCACATTTTTTTCATTCAGTCATCTGTTTTGTGGCATTTAGGTTGCTTCCAATTCCTTGCAATTATAAATAATGCTGCAGTAAACATCTGAACACAGGTATCCCTTTGTACCCACATTGAGGTCTCCTTTGGGTAGATTCCCAAGAGAGCAATTGCTGGGTCAAATGGTATTTCCACTAATTTCACGGGCTTCCACACAGCTTTCCATGGTGGTTGGACGAGTTTACTTTCCCACCAGCAGTGTTCTTTCTCTCCACATCCTTGCCAGCTTGGATATTATATCTTTCCAAGTTTCCAAGGCATTTGCTGCCCAGGAAAGTATTATTTCCTTGGCAGGTTTTAGTCTACTCTTCTCAAACTCTTGGCCCCACAGAAACACTCCTTGCTCTACCCACACATTGCTTTATTATTATTATTATTATTATTATTATTATTATTATTATTAATTTAAAACTCCCTATTTCTCAAACCTTAATACAAAAGCAGTTTAGCTCTCAGTTTTGAAACCCAGTCGGGCATATTTTCAAAGCCCAATTCTGGTCATTTATTTTGTCCCACATTGCACTGTCCCCTTTTCATTGAACAAGCTATTATTCATGACAATTCTCAAAGGGAACCATGCAGGTACCGTAAAGGGAACATCAGATATTATCCTCATTAAGAGGACATTTTTGTCATATATATTCAGCTTCCCAGAATAACGCACATTGTATGTATTCCAGAAATACCCGGGCACTCCTGGATTAACGTGGTTTAGTAGGTGTTTTTGTTTGTTTTTCTTTTTCTTTTTCATTCTCAGGTGTAACTGAGAACTTAGTCCAAGAACTGTAACTGCTCATCTTTGCAGGTGCCCTGCATATTGTGGACATGGAACGGTGGAATTAAATTCCTTTAGCTCCAATTCTATGTCGCTCCAGAAGATGGTTCTCATGCGTGGTGTTACCAAGTGTCCTGATGTCCTCAAGGAAAGACTGAATTCATCTATATGTGAAAAGTTCTGATTTTTAAAAATTATATTCTACAAATGAAGGCAAAATAGAGCTGTTTGGGAACTGACTTCAGTTTCAGGTTGGCTCTGCAGAGCTTGGAAAAAGTCCTTTACGCATACGATGCCTGATGGCATGCCAGGGTCCCATGTGGTGACATCCACTGAAGAACTTTTGGGTTCCTCTTTTCTGCAAGAGACTGACCTTGAGTTTGCATCCTATGGCAAGTTTCCAGAAAGACAGAAGATCTGTGAGCTTCTTCAAATATTTGAGGAATTACATGCACTGCTCTTCAAGGTCCCTGTGAGTCCCATTCAGTCTGAAGACCACTGATTAAGTTTCACCCGTGTCTACAATAAAGAAAAACTCCTCTTTCAGTTTTTCTTCTTATGGTGCCTTATTCACTTGTGTGTTTAAGTTTTGATTTCATATTGTTTTACACTAAGAAATGTTCTGTGCCATAGGTTGCTGTCCTTGCTGATCTTATTTTCATCTGCAACTCAGAGACTGCTAAAGATCAAGGAGCATCTATTGATTACATGCTCAGCCCTCCTGTTATGAGGCGCTGCTTTGCAATCTAATTTTCACAGTGTGTGTGAAAGTTCAAAGATTTTATAAAGCTATAAAAAAGGTGTTCTTGTGTTTTGCACTTATTTTCACTGATACCAGTTACAGTGTCAAATATGTACAACAGAGCTTAAGATGTATCGCATGCTAAATATTCTAAATATACTATAGTAAGCTTCTTAGGTATTTATAATGGAGTCATTTATTACATGAGAGAATATATTTAACATGTCCACTTAGAGAGTATTTAGTCTGTTATGCATTGATATGTATGTCAAAAGCATATGTAATACATGTGCTAAATAAATAAACTTGTTTGCTCTGAGATTAAAAGTATTCCTTGTTATGAAACATGCTTTCATTTTAAGGAAATGTTTTATTAGATTTCAGAGCAGAATAAATGACTCATAATCCTTGAACAAGTAGACTGGATTTCACCTCTTTTGTCTCTACCACAATCCCTGGATGTGTTGTATATAAGTCAAAAATGCCCAAGAGTGCTTTTTCATACCATGTTGCATTAATAAGATCACAACATTTTTTGATTTTTCAAATGACTGCTTACTAATTTCAAATTGCCTTTCACGTTGTCTAACTTTCTCATTTGTGGCTCTGTTACAAATCTCAAGGAATAATAATAGTAGTGGTTCAATATTGCTCAACTCATATATCCCCAACATTTGACCAAGGAAATCTTATTTTGAGTTAATGTGTATTGAACAGGAAAAGGTTAACTCATCAGGTTTGGGTTATTGAAGTTCTCAACATCCCCAAGATAGAGCTGTGTGTAGTCATGGCCCTGGCCTGACTATGAGAGAAATTTTGTCTCTGAAATATTCTGTTATGAAACAGAGGTTTTATATGTCTGAGGCTTTGAGTTATCTGTAGCCGCTGGATCAGATGCACTTACCTTAACGATGGGACATTTGACGACATTTCCAGAGAACTGGAGTCTCAGCGGCAAGGCTAGTCACATGGCTACTGCAGGCCCGTGTGTTCAGACCAATAAAATTCATGGAACTCAAGGCTTGAGAGAGCTGCCCTGGAGGGCAATATTTCTCATACATGTCATCACATGTATTGCTGGGAGACATATCTTTGGTTGACTCTACTGGGAGGGGACAGTCCAGAACCAGAGCTGGTTTCTTGTGAACTCTGTCCAGTGCCACTAAATGTGTAGGCTAAACATTTGTGGTCCCTTCCCCTACAAACAATTTGATATGTTAAAATCCTAATGTTCGCTATGATGATACAAGGACCTGAGGCGTTTGGGATGTCATCAGCCTCCACTATGAGGGTGGGGCACTTGGAAATAAGGTTAGTACCCTTTTAAAAGGATCCTAGAGAAATCCATGAAAAGGAAAGTTCAGCAACATGAAAGAGTCCTCTCATCCCCAACATGCTAACACTTGATCTCAGACACCCAGTCTTCAAAACAGTGAGAAACACATGGTTGTTGTTTACACAGGTTGGCAATAGCTTGCATAGAGTCCAAAATATACTAATATAGATTCTTGTATTTATTTTAAGCTTTATCCTTTTTTTGTAGTAGATTATTATTTATTTATTTATTTATTTATTTATTTTGAGACTAGGTCTCACTATTTTTGCCCATGGAACCACAGGCTCATGCTGTCCGGGGTACCATAGACTCAAGCAATCCCAGCCTCAGCTACCCTGGTATCTGGGATCACAGGCATGCACCACCATGTCCAGCTATATTTTTTTGGAACTAGGTTTTGCTACGTGCCCCCGGCAGGACTCAAACCGCGATCCCTGGTCCCAGCTACCTACAGACATGTGCCACTATACCCGCCCTGTTGTAGTAAATTATAGCCATGAGTAAAACAAATTGTCTCAGTCCTTAGAGTTCTTCTAGAAACCCAAGTCTGAAAGTCTCTGACATACCTAATTATCTATATTATTTAATTCTTTTCTACTTAATATTGATATTTGGACAAAGAATAATTTAGGAGAAGGTGTTGAAACCATGTGAAACCAATTGGACTTACAAAAAGAATTTTTAAAAAGATATGAAAATAGTTTTAATACTGAGTTCTCTCTAAGAAGAAACAAAATGAGGTAGCAGGCAATATTGAAGAAAGAGCAGTTTTGTAAGTTTGACACTGGCTTGTAGATAGTTCATTTATTAAATTAAAATTGGAGGTAGCTTTGAAAGGGCTTGTCTGTGTATGGACATGGTATATGTACATATGGATACACAAGCAAATAAATTTTCTTTTACATCTATACTTTTTAAATCAAATGATGAGACAAATATATTCCAAAATGGAATCTTTATGATTGATAGCTGAATAACTGTCTACTGCTTTGGTTTGAGCAGTCTGGTAAGATGGAAAATAATTCTTCTTAAATCACACCAATTCCTTTTACTCAGAAGCTGATCCAAAGACAAATCAAAGAGTAAAGCACAATGTTGGAAAATACAGTTTATGTATACTGTTAACATGGTAAGTGAGATAGATATGTCAGATTTATTATGAACCAGGAGGTAAGTTGACTTTTTTTTAACCGTTCAAATAGTATGTATCATCAAATGAGTTGTGTGAATAGATAGTTCAAATGAGCAATCAGGAAAGACTTTTATCACTCAAACTTAAAACAGGTAGGCATCTCAATTGGATTCACTCTTTTATTGGCCATTTCCTGGGATAAAAGAACATTGGTGATGAAACCAAAAAAGAACTAAGAGAGGCAAATACAGTGAGATGTTAGACCATTATGGGGATTGAGTGAATTGCATGGAAGAATAAAAAATGGGAAAGGAAATTAGACTTTTCACTAGTGGAAAAAAATGACTGGGCAACTCTGAGATATGTTACAACAAGCTTCTGAATAAAATAAATAGGAAGTATTTTTCAGGCTGTGGGGATTGAATGAATGCAATCAATCTTTCTGGTGTGAGAGCTGCAGCACTCCTGCCCACAAGCTCCCTCTAGTGAATTAAAATCTCACAGCAACTCAACCGATAAACAGTAAGTTTGAGCAATGGCCACTTAACCAGGACAATATCCTGTAGATAACCTGCTGGAGTTAGGATGGCATTTTGTTATGCATGCTCTCAACAGGTAAATCTTTTTTTCACCACATTTTCTGCCTTCCCTGTATTAATTATAGTTCACACGCATGCACACACACACGCACACAGGGTCACTCTTCCTTTGACACTAAAAAATCTGTATTATTTTCAATGTCAACAAAGTTGACCTCATTTTTACTTGACTTTTTAGAAAGATCCCAAGCTAACCAAGTCCACTTATATGCATTCCTTAGTCTTCATTAAATACAACATATATGTTATGATTTTGAAGACAGCCAACACTGGTAACTGGCTGGAAACACTTCCATTCCACAAACATGTATCAAGTGCATCATACATAAAAGGCACTCCATTAAGACACAAATATGTGATATTAGTTGCATTAGTTCTCAATAAATTAGCAATCTAGGCATGAAGGCATAACACATAACATTCTAATGGAAGCCAGAACAGGTCCAAGAAAACCATAAGCTGTGATTTGTAATATTTCCAAATTCCTCTAACATAAATATTTCTGCCATTGCTGATCTCAGACCACTGGTGTTTAACAACCAGCTCCCAGTCACAGAAGGCAGCCATGATGGGTCACATCATGGAAGGTAAGTCAGATGTTCTCAATGGATGCTAGGGGCCAGCACCGTCCATGGCCAAGGTGTTAGTCATACCTGGGGGGATAGATTAGGATCAAGGGATTCAAAAGATCAAGGTATCCTGCTCCTCTTCCTCTTCTTTTTCCCTCTTTCTCATTCTCTCTCTCTCTTCCTCTTCACCGCCTGCCTCTTCTTCCTCCTCGTGTTCATCTTCTGTAACCAAGTTTTTCCCAGAACTGGGTGACTCAGCTTTTAGCTTTGAGTTCATTATAATATATATAAATGGATTCAAGCAAATATGCAATAAGCATATGCAAACATACCTGATAATGACCAAGACAGAAATTAGACCAAAGAATAACCAGGAGAGGAACATGGGCTGCTACCGTGTTTAGATATTTCATCAGTGTATTCACCTTTCTTGACCTCAGCATCAACATTTACAAGACCAAGTAAGACTGTCAAAATGATGCAGATGCTCATTCATGGAGCCAGACTTTTCAAACAGCATCTTGAATCATAGGCTATGTGATGGTGTGATATTTACGGACTCAAACTGTGAGCTGGTTTGCATGCCTGGAGCAGACATTATAGGGTCTTATCAGATAAAGTAGCAGGGGTTGAGGGACAGAGAAGTTGCTGAGGTGACTGCACAGGGTAAAATAAAGGCAGGCAGGAGGAGGTACGGATCCCGAGGGCAGATTGCCCAGCTCAAGTGCAGGGCATGATCGGGGAGGCCTCAATGACTGAGATCAGAAAAGAGGCCAGGCCAGGGCCCCCTTCCCTTCCCTTCTCATCTTCTTCCCTTTTCAGCTGTGAATAGTGAGAAAATGACCGAAGACAATGTGCTAGTTTACAGCATTTTACACTGAGCTTCTTTCTTCTTTGCCTCTGACTTGTGAATGACCGAGAATTGTTTTATTGTAAAAAGTTTCTCAGAGAACAGGACTTTCATTTTACCTAATAATGCCAGAATGGGCTCAGGCAGACAGGCAGGGTCTTGTTCCCAGCTGCCACTCAGACACTGGATAGTTCATGGGTCTGGCTGGCTCTCCCTCTCCAGGCTTTCTGGCCCCTGGCTGCTCAGATGATGGAGGTAGAAGCACTTCAGAGAGAAGCCACTTGCTTCTGTTTCCTACCTTTAATTTGTCTGTGAAATATCAGGGGCTTTTAGCATCCAAATGAGAAGCTCTTCTGAAAGCTCAATTCTCAGCGGGCCTGGTACAGAAGGGAAAAGAAAAAGTACTGCCATTTGTCCTTTTACATAATGAAGTGCTGAGAGTGAAGAAAAGGGGAGGGATGGGGAACCACCGAGAGTGTGCCTGTTAAACAGCAGACTCTGCAACTCATTTGCACAAATGTTTTAACTGCAGATTCATGGTTGATAGCTAGACCCCTGTCATGTACAGCTTAATCAGGTCTTTTTTACCCTTCCCTGCTGAAGGGTCCATTAGGGTAAGGAATCAGCATGGGAGGAGTCTGAAGAGCGGTAGGGTGAGTTCCAGACAAAAATGGCCATGAAGGTCCTTAAAAAAGAAGAAAATATAAAAATAGGAGGTCAGATGTTATAGTGACATTTGATGTCTTAAGATCAAACACAAAAACCTAGAGGTTTTCACTCTAGCTAGGTAATTAAAAAGAGAAACCACTTAAGCTCCATTCTCATGGAATTCATCTGTCTTAAGTACAAAGTTGGATTTTCCTAGTTTATTTAAAAATTCTGTTTTAGAATGATTCTCATGTAGCAAATATGCAGAGGTTCAAAAAATACAATTCATAAGTGATTAAATTTAACTAAGAAGTTGAATTCAAGACATTGTAAACCATTTTAAATACTTATTTTGTGTGTGTATTTAAATTGTGACCAATCCTTTATCTTAAGTTTTATAGAGACTGTGATTAAGTTTTCAGGGAAAACATTAAAGCCATAAATATATAGTAAATATAGCAAATACTCAGACAACCTAATAGAAAAAAAAATTGATTCAAACATAACATGTTAGAATAGATATTTTACCAAAGAAGGTATGCAGAGTTACCACAGGTACCTGGAAAGTTGTTAAATGTCACACATTAGTAGGGAAATGCATAGCAAAACCACAATAGTAGACCACTTCTCAGCTTCTGCAACAGTTATTATCAAAAATACAAGAAATTCACATGCATGATATGTAATGTATAATAGCTATTATAGATGTCATTTGCAATGGAATATTATTCAAGCACCAAAACTCAAAATCTTACCATTTACAACCACATCTGATAAATAATGTGTCATGTCTACTATACTTCAATATTTTTCAAAAGCACAAACACCTACAGAATAGATGTTCTTTTTAAAAAGTGATATTTTAAACAAGATCTATCACATATGAGTTTTAAAAATAAGAAAAGAGAGAACTAACTCATAATCCGTTTTTGATTCTTGGGGAACATTTTTGACTCAGTTCTTTTAGGTTGACTATCAAAACAGCATTGGACTGGTAAGAATGGTAAGAAGAAATGATAAGAAGAACGGGGAAATTCATTTAGAGCTTTTACTGGGAAAAACCAAGCTATCTGTACCTTTTACTTTGAAAAGCAACAAGAAGATTAAGTAATCCTAGAAAAAATCCTTACAGGAAAAAGCTTAGATACAAACATCAAAAGCAGCCTCCACCCAGACTTCAAACTAGTGCTGTAAGTTAAATCTCTTGCCGAAGTCATACTTTGAGCTGACAATTTTTTGTTCACTATAGTTTAAAAGTTTATATTAGAAAAGAAAAAAGATCTAAACCAAACATCTGTGTTTCCGCCTCAAGAACCCAATAAAAAAAGCAAATTAAACCCTAAATATTTAAAAGAACTTAAATCAATGAATAAAAGTGAAGAAATAATAAAAAGCTATGAATGCAAAAAGTTGGTTCTTTGAATACAGAAGGGAGAGAGAGTGAGAGAGAGAGAAAGAGGGGGAGAATGTGAGAGAGATCAAAGGGAAGGAAATAGAAAATGATCAACATTAGGAATGAGAGTGACATTACTACAGATCATGCAGATGTCAGATGTGAAAGGTTATACTGTGAGGAAACTTTATGTAATCAATTTGACAGTCTAGATGAAATAACGAATTTCTTTCAAACAAGAGTATCAACTGAGTTAGGAATAAAGCTTAAACAATTCTAACCAATTAAAAAAATGAATTTTAAATTCGGTACCTTTCCCACTGCAGAGTTTGGGGCTGGAGGGTTCCCCAAACCAACATCACTCCACAAAGGACTGCCTGTTGGAACATCCCCAACACCACCTTCAGTTTTGATCACTTTTCAGATTCACAGAACTCAATGAAGCTGCTTTGTTAGCACTCCCTGGGCCATCCGAGTTTTGCAGCCCTACACTATTGGGTGGCCAGTGAAATGAAGGTTCAGGTCCTGCCCCATGGAAGGGGACAACCTGACAACTGGAAGAGATGGCAGCTGTGTGGCACATGGTCTGAGCACCAACCTTGATAACCTGGGTGAAGGGGTTGATGGGAAGAGGGCAAAGTCGAGGAGCTATGTTTGTGAATCTTTAAATAGGAGTAATGGACATGGGCTTTCTCTCTCTCTCCCTCATCAGGGCTGCTGTAGAAGGCAGCCACCCCTCTGGGTGATGTACTTCACCCCCTAATCTCCAGGACTGAGAAGGGACCCCCCACCACAGCAACAGACAGCTTCTCCCCCAGCCTCCCACCCTGACAGCTCCTGTAGTGACAATTTCACTTTGTAACATAGCTCAGTAACTACAACTTCTCCTTCTCCCTCTACCATGTCAATTTATATTACCTATAATATTATATATAATATCTATCTATCTATCTATCTATCTATCTATCTATCTATATATATGCATACATATATTTATTAGCAAGGCTCAGATTAACTTCTCTGGTTGGCAAACTGCATGCATATCTATACTCAGTGTACATATGTGTGTGTATATATATACATATCTATATATGTATATATAGTTTTTGCTATGCCAAAGCTGATTTTGTTTACAGTTGTGTGTGCAGGTGGGCAGGTAACCAGAGCCAGAACTGATGAGAAAGGCCCTGACACACTGACAGCTTTTTTAGGTCCTTTGCTCAGTAACAATTACACTTAAGTGTATGGCTTCTAGCAATGAAAGGACACAGTTTAAAAATCAGCCAGTGGGGAAGATCCATGGTACAGAACACAGGAAGTTTCCAGAAGCAAAATTTCCAATTGTGTTCCAGCAGCGTCATGGGCAGGGCTAATTTTCTCCAGCAACAATGAGAAAGATAGGCATGCAGTTTGCCAAGCAGAGAAGTTCACCTGAGCCTTGTTAATCCAGAATTTTAATGAACTTGATGACTGAGCTAGATAATGGGGACCACCCACGCTGTCATGTAATCAGCCTTTTATCTCCATCACTCATGCAGGTGGAGCCACTCCATGGGACCCAACCCAAAAGCCCATCATAAATTGCATTGTTAGACTCTCTGGTGTGGCTGAGTGCTCCCAGGTAAACAATACATTCTTATCAGGCAGGACATTCCAAAGTTTAGAAGTCACTTCCCAGGGGCTCACATCAAAGATCAGACCTTTGGGCAAGACAAATTTTTCAACACACCCATGAAGAAAACTCCAGACACAGATATCTTCCTTAGTAAACTGGATCAAATTCTTAAGGAAGAAACACTTATTACAGAAAATAGAGAAGAATATACTATGCATTCTAAGAGGGCAGTGGAACAGAACAGGAGATTGGCATCAGTTTTAAACATACTTAAAAAAATAGATGTCAACAAATTAATTCTAATAGAATTGCAATAGAAAAAGGATAATACATCATAAAGAACTGGGGATTATACTGGGAATCCAGTGTTATTGCAGCATTTGAAAAGCCTGCATGATCACGCAAATTATCAGAACAAAAGGGATTTATGATCAGGGAAATAGATGAAGATAAAAATCATGATATTTGACATGATTTATACCCAATCATGGAAGAAAAAAACTGAAAGTAAAATGTAATTCCTCAACTTGCATAAAAAGATAAAGAGGGAATCTACAGTTAAATTAACCTTGTTAAAGGAGCAACACAACAGTTCCTACTAACCAGCAAGAATGAGGCATGGATGTCTCCCACCACTTATTTGCAACATTGCTCTACTGTCTTTACCAAAGCAAATAAATAAATAAACAAAGAAAGGAAGGAAGGAAGGAAGGAAGGAAGGAAGGAAGGAAGGAAGGAAGGAAGGAAGGAAGGAAGGAAGGAAGGAAGAAAGAAAGGAAGGAAGGAAAAAGGCACCCACCCAGTTTGGCAAGAGGGAAATAAAACTCTCTTATTTGTATATGACATAGGAGTGTGCAGGGAAAATTCTAACCTGTCTAGAAAGAAATTTCTAGAAATAAAAGCAAATTTACAAAGTTTTAAGATAGGTGGTTTGTATAAAATAACAACTAATAGCTTATAAGTTGGATGTATGTATCTAGCAGGAAAATTAGAAAATGAAATTTTAAATTTATCTCCAATGAAAAATTTTGAAAAAAAAATACTTGGAAACAATAGAAGATATGCAAGATTCACATACAGAAAGCTACACAACACTGCAAAAGGAAATTTTCAAAAACTAAAATAGTGGAGAGATATGCCAGATTCATGGCTGGATAACTTGATTTAGACTAACTGATTTTGGATAAAAGTACTAAGAAAAATTCAATGAGAAATAGATCTTCTTTTCAAGAATTGGTGATTAAAAACTAAATGGTGCCAGAACAAATAAAAATGAGATGGGGAAAAAATCAATTTCAACTGTTTCTTCACATCCTAAACAAAATGTGTCATACAACCACTCAGTGTCGAGAAGAAAATAGAGGAAGAAATGTGTGATATCTGATCCACATGAAAAACCAACTCAAAAAAATTAAGTGAATGAGTTCACAATTAGAAACATTTGCTTTTCAAAAAAAAAAAATGCGGTTAACAACAAATAAGGAAAATCACAGGTAAAGTGAAAATATTTGCAAAATATCTATCTGTGAAAGAGCTTATTATAGGATCTGGGATTTATAAAGAACTCTTTGAAATAAGCAGCCCCAATTAAAAAGCAGGCACATGATTCATTCTTAAGTTATCACAGAAGGGTTATGAATGGTGAAAAGTGTGAAAGAACTTGTTTTAGAGTAATACAAACAGACCACGAAGATACACCATCATATACTGGCTGAAATTCACAACTCTGACAAGATAGCAAAGTTGGATTTCTCAGCCGATTTGAGTGAGATTTCAAAGCGGTAGAGCCACTTTGGAAAGCAATACTCAACTCTCCAGTAAAGTCAAGTTCAATATGATGCTGCCATCTGACTCTTCAGTATTTACCCCAAGGAAGTAAAAGTAAAAATGTCATTTCAAAATGACTTCCTTGGAGATGCTCGTACACTCAGATGCACAGATGCCTATAAAATGGTTCCACTAGTCATGCAAAATGTTGCATGATTCTTTTGCGAAATTCTTGGAGAGGCAGCACCATGCTGACATCTGCAGGCAGGGAAGGTCGTCAGCTGAAAAAGCCAAGAAGGAATCTAAGCAGAAATAAAATGCCCAAGACTCATTCAGTGTGTTCTGGAAAACTGCACATCTGGTTTTATGCACTATACACCTTAATAATAAAGTTGGGCTTCTGCTGATCATCAGGCAGACTTGGCATTCCTTTTCTTCATGCGGGAAGCTTGTAGAGTTGTTTTGGAGAGGCAGGGAAAGAGAGACAGTCTTTCTGAGCAAGCCTCCTGCCCTTCAACATTGAACTTTCACTTAGAAGCCCCAATGAATTGTGAAATTCTAATTGATTCTTCTGTTTGGTTTCTTTCCTCTGCTTCAAACCAATTGCCATTCTATGGGTGAAGGTCATCTCCACAATTCCTTTCTACACCAAAGCTATGACCGTTTGGCTGCAGATTAAGCCATTTCTTCCAGGTAAATGTTAGTTGCCAAATGCATGTATTTCTCCATGTAGTTCTAGTCATAGGGCCCAGTTGTCTCCTTTCCACAGAGAGCTCTTAGTTAACTATTGCTGAAATTGGAATCTCTAAAGCAATTCTGACTGTAAGAGCAACATTTCAATTAAATGAATAATCAAATTCAAAATGTTATTTGAATAATTTGAGTTCTTAAATTAAGCACACAGATTTTTTTTTTTTTTGCAAGTAGGCTATAAATTACATTTTCCGCTACATTGACAGTAAACGGGTAATTAATATCTCAACTTTTCCTTCTCAATGTTGATTTAAAAAATAAAATTAAATAAGCACAGAACATAAATCAGCACAGCTATCCCAGATTAGATGTGATAGCCTATCTCCTGTTTACTCTACTTTCTCTGGAGCAAGTTTCTCCATGCTGGCCTGTGGCCTGTTTGACAAACAGAAGGGGTTATATATGAGACAAAAGTGTGTGTCACCATAGAGATAGCAACTGAAATCTTAGTAATAGCATCAAATCCATTAAATAATCATTAGGCTTCTTTCTACTCCAAATATACAAATATTTTTCATATAACAATGATACTTTATACTTAATATGTTATTTCCATGTTACCTATCATAACCACTGGAAGACAGTAATTTACTAAGAAAATAAATTTTTATTCATTAAGTTATATGTGTCCTACTATTTTGGTAAAAAAAAAACTATGACATGTTAATTTAAAATAGTTGAAGAGGATTTTTGTTCATGTTCGACCCTTGCATGATGAGACATACAAATTCACTTGTGTCATAATAAGCCCAGAAGGACTTTGCTTAACTTAAACTAGGGAAGGAGGGCCACTATGAAACATACAGATCTCACCTCCGAGGCTCCCACCATCTGCACTGTGCTAGTCCCCCCACCCCCACTGGGGTCCAACTTTACCTACAAACCTGCATGTGACAACCACAGCCTTCCTCCAGGTGCAGTGGGATTTGCAATCTAACTCCTGGGTGTGAAGTCAAGTTGCATAGGATAAGGGTAGGATCCTGTAAGATGACTCACAGTTCAGTCATTGGTCATAAGTTCAGGGGTCCCAAATAACTTGTACTTCTGATGCACCAGTTAAGAAATTGATGTCCCCATTACCACCACCCCAGGTTTCAAAAATTACTAGGATGACTCACAGTTTCAGGAACACTATACTTATGGTTGCAATCTTACTATAGCTGATACATATTAAGAGCAGTCAATACAAACAGGTAGTGTGTGTTGTGGGAAGAACCCTCTATGCTTTAGGGATCTGGGAAATTGGGGGGGGGAGCCCCGACCTGCTGTTCAGATGGTTGCTCTCTCTGGCATAACCAACCACCTGAAGTTTCACCACATGTGTCTTCTTAGCATACACTCAGGGGTGGCTAAGGGATCCCCCCAAAATATTAAAATCACCTGGAAATTTCAAGCATTTAGAGTCTCCCTTCGACACCAAGCACAATAATCAGACAAGCTCTCTTGAATTAATGGGTGTCTCCTGTGAAGACTGGTCTCTGGCAGCCCTGGATGGCACCAGCACCCCTGAAAGGTCACACCAAGAAGCCATCCTGAGCATTCCAGGAACACAGTGAGTTTCCCACCAACCCAGGCATCTGTCAAACCCAAGAGCTGGCTTCTCTGTAAAGTATCTCCCACGTCCAGAGACGGGAATAAAATTAGCCACCTCGCTTTCTCTCTCCTTGAAGATAAATATTTGAGCTTTTCACTTCTGACTGCACTTATCCAACAAGAGGGACATAATCCCTTTGTCTTTCTCAATGTCATTTTATCTTCCAGGTGACTACACCGCAGTGCTGGCCGATTGTCCATCCAACATCAACGGGAGACACGAGTCTTTTGTTTGCCTCTTGCTACTTGTGCTTTCCTTTTACTTTCTTAAATAACAAGTCTGTGCCACGCTGTGAACTTATGACTTTGTTTAGTATGACATATACATTATAGGCTGATGTATAAATTACAAAACACAAATACTAATTTGCGTACCCTTCATTCTATCTCCCAATAAAAAAGAAACTAAACTTACATATTTATTTGATTTTATTCTCATTTTTTCAGATCTATGAAAGAAGCCTCATGAAACTCACAAATAGTGTCATTCATAATGTAAGATCATCAACAATGCATTCATTAATTTTCTGATACTGAGAGAATCATGGGACAACTGAGTTGAGAGTTAGGGAATGTGATTCTAGTGCAACTTTGTCAGTGACTGGTGTCCCCTTTCCCCTTGAGAAAATCATAACTTCATCTGTAAGATGAGAGTAATGACTGTTGAGACCCCTTCCAGAGAATACTGTTCAATGACTTACTGATCTGTAGGTTCATACTGGCAGCATCTTCCCTCAGAAGACAATACAATTTCTCAATTCCATCTTCTGATCTATTAGGTTATCATACAGAGTCTTCTGTTTCAGACTCACTATTTTAATCATTAAACAAGTGGCCAAAAAAACAAAAAACAAAAAACAAAAAAAAAAAAAAAAAAAACAAGAGGGGCGGTAAATGAAAGAAAAGGAAATGGGAAAACGAAAGTATCCATTTGTTTGGAATTTAATAGTCAAGCTGTTATTGATATTTACTTAGTAAATCTCTGATATATTTTCTATCTTAAAAAAAAAAAACCCTGCATTTACAATTTCAGCTGCTAAATAAGTAATGGCTTGCTTCTGATTAATTGATACATTTATTAACATCTTTTTTCTGTAAATGAATCAGATGGTAAAAGGAAGCTTTCTGTAAAGATGAAAAAGAAAGGAAGGTAAGGGGGTCAGTGGGAATTCTGGATTAAATCATGAGTTCTCAGATGTGCTTCCTGGAGCAGGTGTGTGGACATCATCACATTCATTTTCCAGAGAGGACAACAGTGTCCAGAGAAGAAGATCCTTCTGAAGTGAAATCTGAAGAAATTCTCAGTCCCTCAAGAAATGATGATAGTGTTTTTCCATGAAAAGATATGAATGGCATCCTGCTGTGTGTTCCACATTATAAACTATGATTTACTGACTGAAGAAAATTAAAATGAAAATGTCCAACATTGATTCCCATGACAACAAATATCCCTGGCTCTACGTCATTTTCCGTCAAAAGCGCTAATCCTGACTTAGCAGTTAATTAGAAGGGTCTATATTAAATGCAGTAGCCAACCTACATGGGAAAGTTTTTAGTGAGAAAAGGAAAAATAAATCAATGAATGCCGGATCTTGATATGGATTCCACAAACAGAAATTTCAATCTTTTTTTGGTATGTAACATAGCATTTTAAGACATAATTATCAAGCATTCAAGTTCACAGAAAGTTAAGTAAAATAAGGTAAAAAACAAGCAAACATAATCCAAGGCTACTGAAACACCACTGTAAAGTAATAGTAAATCCAGTACTAAACAGGAGCACATAATAAATGTGTCCCTGTTAGCTGTATCTGCAAAGCAAGAAAGCTTGGACTTTTGTCCAAATAATAGAATGTGAAATAACTTTACACTTATTTAATTTAGTAAATTTTATCTTTTATAAATCAGTATCTTTTGATTATGGAAGGCAGCAGAACAGAGACCAAGCCACCCACAGAGGGGAGAATTTATAGAAATCAACAATTCCTAGTCAAAAGACTGGCATATTCTTGAGAAAAAGCTATAATAATCCCAGAGGTTAGTATTGTCAGTGGAAATGTGTGGCTTACCTTAGGAAAAAAGGAGTTTTTTAAAAGAAGGAGCTGAGAAGAAACTGGCATAGAATTTGGGAGCGAAAACTCAAATTTCCACAATGGTCAGATGATAGAGGAATTCTTCTAAAGGAAGTATAACACCAACTGTAAGCAGAAACAGCAGGACTCTGCAGAATGCACATCCTATCTAGCGGCATTCAGTTATTTTTAAAATATAGGACAGGTCAAACAAAATACCTCCAAATCATTGGGTTTTGATATCTGGAAGATTGAAGTTGGGGTGGGGATTCAGAGAATAAGAAGGACTCTTTGATCCCCAGTACACTTATAGTATTGATCAAAATATCAACACATCTCATAGGTCTGTAGGACAGTTTCTCCACCTCAATGATTGACACTTTGGGTTGGTTAATCCTTTGCTACTGGGAAACAGCTGTAAGCCTGGCAAACTGTATAACAGCATCCTTAGCCCAACTCTGCTGCACATTATAACCTTTCAAAATGTGGCAAAATTTCCCCCAAATGAAAGTCACTTGTTTCAGATAGAATTCAAAGCTTATTAATGTTGATGGAGATATTTTTTAAGAATTGATAACTAAAATTGGCTATAAAAGTAAAGCCAATATTAATTTTCCCTCAGTACCGGCACAGTTTGCTATGTTCTAAGAACACCACCTGGCAAAAGGACACTGCCACAGAAAAAGAAGAGACCAATGGACTTACATAGGTCAACAAACAACAAGGAGAGAGGGGTCTGAGTAAATGGAGGGGGACATCAGGGGGAGAAAGAGGCATTCCCAACAACCAATTACTGATGTTGTAATTTAAAGAAGAAACAAAAATAATTAAATTAAAATAAAATAAAAATTAATTTTCCTCCATAAAACCGGAGTTATTTCTTTGAAGGGGGGGCATAAAACTTGTTGGCAAATAATGCCCTGGGAAGACCATTAATAAGCTTTGAATTCTATCTGAAGCAAGTGACTTTCATTTGAGGAATTAGACTGGTACCTCCTTGCCCTTATCTACCCTGGCTTCTGCCCGCAGCTCCATGATGAGACCCTGGGAGTCATGGTCTTTTGCATCTATGTGGGATCTCCCACTTTCAGGAATATGTTTTGTTTAAGTCTCTCTGTGTTCCTGGCTCTTGGATTTTTTTTTTTAAATAAGCTATGATTTCTGTAGCATATTCATTTGTTTTGCTCACTGGGGTGAGAACATAAATCCAACTCTGTCTCTGGTTAGTACACAACCATTGAACAGCACAGACCGTGTAAAGCAATCAAATCTCCTCAAATGTGATTGTTATTCATTTCTCATTTTTTATTAGATGTATTGATGTTTTAATGCAAATATAATATATTTAATGTATCCAGAAGCATCCCTTGTAGATGCTGTATTATGTTTAGACCTTCCTTAGTTCTGGATGACTTACAAAACACATCTCATGTTTTCTAATAGTACTTGAATGCATTTATTTTTAGCGTAAAATCTTTGGTCCATCTGGAGTTTATTTTGGTGTTGGGAATAAAGTAGAAATACAATTTTGCTTTTTTTCCAGATGGCTACTAAGTTGTCCTAACTCCATTTATGGACAAAAGCTACCAACACAGTTTTTATACACAGTAATTTTTAAACATATGAAAAGATGTTCAACTCCAGTTCTCAATTAAAAAAAATACAAATAATACCTAGTGCTCAATATTACATGACACTCTGCCTAAATGAAATGTGCACATATCCTTTGACCCAGCAATGTTATTTCTGGGAGATTGGCCTTTAGGTGTTTTCACATGTATCCAGAAATAAACCCATCTAGAGATATTTCTTGGTACCTTTTTAGTTAACAAGGGATAGAATGTAAAACCAAGTAAATGCCAGTTAAGAGAGATTGGTTTTAAATTTCTGTGTATCCAACAAAAGGGACTGTGGAGAGCTTGTAAAGAAAGGTGCGGATTCTACATTTCTATTCAGATGTGCCATATCTGAAGACATATCAAGTTGAAATAGCAAAGTGCGGTTACGTGCATACCCGTCACTGCCATGTTACTAAGGAGAAAGCACACACATTTACAGGCACAGGGTGCAGACAATGGGGTGTCATACTCTGGAAGTCCACTCAAGGGTATGGTAAGAAATGGTAGCTTTTGCAGATGTGTGGGACAGAGTGGTGGTGATGGAAGACAAGCAACGTCTCTTCACTTGAAAATGATGATTGTTTTTGACTCTGAATCTGCCAGAAGCATTAGGGGCACTGCCCAATTCAAGCAAGGGTCAGCAAGTCCACTCTAGGGTGGCTCCTGGTACAATAGCTCCTAGGACAATCACAAGTTCTCTCCTGATTGCTTTTAAGAAAAAGCCAAATCAGGAGCAGAAGCTCAGGCTTCAAGTTGAACCTGCAAGGAAAGTTCCACCTGCGGATTCGCATTTAGCCTATTTGCATTAACCAAGTGCAGCTTCCCATACTTCTCTCCACCATCACCGCTATCGCTAACACCCACACGCATGTCTTAGTCAGTGGTCTGCAGACCAGGCGCCCACACACATGATGCAGATGCCACCTTGCAACTTAGTGGACAAAGCCCGGGGGCGTTCCTCCTGCATCCCCTGCTTTCCCGAAATTTCTCCACTGCGCCTTCTGTCAGTGATGGAGGAGGAAAGACTTGGGACATTTTATCCTTTTAAGAAACAAATCTCCAGCCAATTAAAAAAAAAATCAAAGTCTGTTCTTCTCTGTCATGTCATTTTAATCAGCCCTTGCAATTAGCAACAGCTTCATGAACTTATGCGAAACTGGAAGTTTGGAGATTGGACGGACCTGACAGATCATAACGCCCTGTCCTCTATTTTGAAGATGACAGTGACATCACAGAGATGAAGTGGCGTGGCCAAGGTCACATCCAGTTTATTATGGGGGTGGGTGGGTTACAGAAGCAAAGAGCCAAGGTCAAGTATCCAGGACTTTCCTCTGTGTCCTTCTTTAGTGACTCTCTAGTCCCTGAATATTGACATTTGCCAAGGAATTTGGATCAACATTTGGCTTTGTGGTTTTTAGTTATTCATGTGATTAAATGCCCCAACTCCCCTCTTTGGTGAATATTTGCTTTTTCATTGAATTTTCTGAAGATTCCCAGCAATCAAAATATGCCCAAGAAAGGCAGCCACCCCCACCAGCTGTCACCTTTGACAGGTGCCCAAACCCGATCCAGAACAAAGCGACTCATCCAAAAGGGAAAAATGCATCCGTACAATAGGTTTGAAGGCAAAAGACTTGTGATCATCATCTCTAGCTATGTGTTTGCATTATCATTTCATAAGGCAAAACAGAAGGTGGCGAAAGCCGACTGCCATCCCTTAGTTTTTGATAGAACATATTCATCAAAAAAGCATCCAGTCCCTTGAGCTTGCAGCCATATGCTACAGGAAAATGTCACCAGTTAAAGATGTATTCATTTGCTGTTTTGAAAACTCTGTTTGATATTCATGCATTCCAAGTGTTTTGACCTAGATTTCTGTAGAGGCATTAGATCCAGCCTTGTGCAGGCAGCTAGACAGCTGTTGCTTATGTAGTCAAAGGAAGAATCTAAAGTTAAAAAAAAGAGAGAGAGAATGAAAAAATGAAAACATTTATTAATGGGTGCCAACATTTTGCACAGCCAATATGTTTAATACGAGATTAACTAATATAAGCATATGGAGATGCATTTGTTGCAAAGCTTTAAAGAAAAGAACAAAGGAAAAAGTTGGAAGTAGCTGAAGTTCAAGGGGAATGGAATTTGCACTTTCTCCTGTAAATGAAAGCTTGGTAAAATGGCAACATACTGTAATTATAAGCAAGTGGCTAATGTCACAGCATTTAAGATATTTTCAGAGGCGATATATGATGTCCCATGATCCGCACACATCTTAGAGCAACCTAAAGTCTATATATAGCAGCATAGCCTTGAATCACTTTGTATATCAATCTTACTCTTAACCAGAGTTGTCAACTTCCTGATATTTGTGTAGTCTACATAGTTCAACTACAAATTAGTTTATAAATAATAATAGTACAGATGAATACTAATATTTTCTCTGCACCATGTTCTCCCAGTAAAGAGAACATAAGAAACTGTTATCCTTGTAGCTAACTCACATACCACATATCTACAAATTAAACCAAAAATGACTTGTCAACACCCACTTCCCATCCCACAAGGATGTTAGTCATCTTCTGAACTGCAGAATCATTGAGTTACACATTTCTAGTCTCTCTCCTTCTGTTTCTTGGGCTGGCATGTTGCCAAATATGTCACAAGCAGGAACATGAATGCAGTCATCTTCCCAAGCAAAAATGGTCAATGAGCATGTGCTAGAAGCACAATCTATGTTGCTATATTAAATTCTGGGGACAGAGAAAATAAATGGCAAGTTTTGGGTATACAGGGGGCTAGAAAAATGAGTCCACAGAGATATAAATTGATTTGCTATATTCAGGTCACTCTAAGAATAGTTTGTGTCAGCTGATCACAGTGGGGATCATTGGACACCAAAGTGGCTGGGGGGTGATGGAAGTCATTGTAGTGTGATTTTCCCTAGTCAAATTCTGGGCATTGGATGGAGCACCACTCTTAGATTATCTGCAAGCCATGAATTTCCAATCACTACTTATTATTGCCTGCTTCCTACTTCTCAGTATAAGAAATTGACTGAAATTCTCCCTTTCAGAACCTAATATTTGTTCACTCAATGAACATTTACCTGAGTGTGTACATCACAGTTTATGTTGCAAAAGTAAGATGAAAATTCAATCCTCACCTTTAAGACACTTCAAGTTCAAAGGAAAATACATACACCAGTATCTAATTAAAATACAAAGTCATAAGCACTGCTTGCAATGGAGGGGTGTCCCTGAGTTGCAGAGTTAAGAAGGCATCTTTGTGCCCACAGATATATGAATTGGTTACAGAGAGAGGAAGGCATTCACCCACACACCCAGAGACAAGAAGTTACAGTGCTAGTATGCTTCCTTCTAGTTCTATTCATTCCAGAAAGAATAAGAGAAATACCGGATGGTCTCACTTATATGTGAGTTGTAGGGAAAACAGACAAAAAACAACAACAACAAAAAACTTAAAACTAACAATTGACAACAGAACTGAAGCATATAGAAAGGAGGAGGGAGTGAAGGAAGTATGGTGGGAGACGGAAGTCAGGGAATGGTTGAGCGCAAGAGATCAAGATGACAGTTCAAGGTGACAGGGCATGGTGGTGGGAGAATCTCAGGTTATACAATGATGTAAAAGTTTATATATATATATATGTATATATATGTCATCATATATATATAAAGAAATAAAATATAAAAAAAGAAGTGGCAGTGCAAGCATTCCAGTTCCCGAACCTGCACCCTGAACTTCTCTACTTAAGTGCTCAAGAAATCTATGAGGGCCAGATAAGCGTGAGCTTGGATGAGACTTCAGGAAGGCTTAGTGAGGTAAACGTTCAGTGAAAGAGCTGAAACGGCGAAGGTTTCTAGCTAGAGTTGAGATGAAGCAAAAGCGTGTAAGTAAAGGCCAAAACAGGTCCAACTGTCCAGGGCAGTCTGTTTCTGACACCCTTGACCATGTGACTGAGAAAAAGAGATGACATAGACTTTCCATTCTGTTTCTTGTGATTGCCACATTTTTCAGCAGGGCATGGAACATATATTAAGGAAAAAAGAAAAAGAAAGAAAAGGAGATGCCTCCATGGACACAGGTGGGGAGACTTGCCAACAAACTTTGCCAAATTCCCACTCTAAATAATGATTGAAAAAAGATAGGTAGCCAAACATAAGCAAGATAAGCCTTTTTCAAAAGTGGGTATTTATAGATATAAATACACTATATTTACAGATATATATTGTACATTTACAGATATGTATTACATATTTACAGATATAGTATATATTTACAGGTATATAGTATATATTTAGTATTTAGATATATAGTGTATATATGGATATATATTATATATAGTATATATTTATATTTAGTATATATATGTATGTGTATACATATATATATATGTATATATATATATATATATATGTCCATCCATCCTCTAGACTTCTGGATAAATGGAAAGCCACATGAACCTCACTGTGAAGCAATCAGCAGTATTTATTAAAAGAGAACTAATCAATGAATGCACATTTGTGGCACCTATTCAGTCAAGCTTGTATGAGGCATACCTGAAGTGAATGCTATGGTGCAATGTACTTCAATAAAAATTATTCATGATATTATTTTCTTTTTATATGGTAGAAAACAAAAAGCTGGGAAAAAAAGAAACTAAAAGCCCATGGGTCCAGGCAGATGTGAGATGCACAAAATGGCCACTGAGAAGACTCCTTCTGCTTCACTGAGCCCCCTGAGAGCTGGCGCAAGGCATGCTGCTCCAACGGTGGTGGGGCCACAGAGGGCTTCAGTCACACCAGCGCCTCAGGAGAGTTCATCACAGGTCAGGAAGACTCTCTCGGGCAGCTGTAGGCTGCTATGTGGCATCGGATCAGTCCGGATTGATGACTTCAGCTTCTTTTGAGGCTTAACCAGAGGAGGGACTCTACTCTTCCTCTGTCACTACTTGGAACTCTGCTATGAGGCAGAGTATAGACGACAGTGCAGATCGGGGACAGTGGTACATGGATGCACCGACCAGGAGTTTCACAGCTTTGATTTGCAGTGAGCCGCAAGTTGGTGAGAAGCTAGAAAGAATACAATTCCAGCTTTGAAATTGGTGTCTAGCAATTCCTAGGAAAGTGTATTCTGAGCCACTATGCAACTCTGTAAGTATTGGAATCCTTCAGTAAGAAGGAAAGGACAGTTTCAAATAAAAAAATATACACAGACATAGTAAAGTGGGCTGTAAAAGTCACACAACATACCAAAGAATTCAAATAGCATTTGCTTCTGTGACGGAGGTGTGGGCCCTTTACTCCCACCACCCAGAGCACCAGCTCAGCTATTTGGTTAGAATGAAATTTTGGTAGAAAAGACTAAGGAAGTAGAAAAGACTAAGAAAATACTAGGGAAGCAAACGAGGACAGAGAGAGGGGTTAGAGATGAAATGACCCTCTATCTGATCTGCAACTTCCAGAACCAGTGGGTTTATTTGTATCCCATCATGACATCAAGCGAATCTACTGCTTTTATCTTTGTCAATAAAGAATTATCCTTGGATTAGAAAATGAAGGTCCCTGAATTCTCAATCACCATTTTTCAAGGATCTAATTAGCACCAGGGCCCTGTCCTCCGACACTATATGTTCAATCCCTCGCATCACGCCAATACTCTACATTTTGAAGATTTGCTTCTGAGGTGTCAATGACTGTCTCAGTCTTATTAAAAATCCTTCCACTGGTTGGATTAGAGAAAAATCAGAGAATATATATTCTAGTAGCAGCCATCCTTTCAGTTCAACAAGCCATCACTGTCAACCTGCCATCTGGTCACACGGACTGAGGAATAGTGCCCTATGCTGTGTGCTCATTTTTTTCTGTGCACAGGTAGATGCACATACCTAACCCTACATACAAACATCTAAAAACCGGCTAGATTAGCATTTGACTCATTGTCATTGAGAACATCCCTGAGCTGCTTTTTGTCCTCTTACAAAGGTGTAGACTTTCCTTAATGTAGCCTCTAGAGTGGGCTCTTTGACTTGCATGTCATCATCTCGGTTACTTTGACTCAAATGAATTCTCATCACATATCCCACAATGCACTTTGGTGCCCTAGATTCTTGTTTGTCTCAATATCCAACAGGGAACCCTTCGGAGAGATGGGCTTCCACTCCAACAAAAGCCACTTCAATCCCCAGCTGATTAGGGAGTCACAGAGATGACCCCGCCTTCCCTACAAGAAGGATACTCGGAACACATACAGAGAACACGCATCATCAGCACCATTCTGGCCAATCGTTACATGTGCACAAAAGAGAAACTCTTCCCAGTATTCAGGATTGCAGTCAAGAGTCATCCTGGGAGCTGCCACATTCGGTGAAGGACTGAGGATTGCAGAAGTCACAGGTGATTGACTGCTTGCTTCAGCTCTAGATCATTCTTTGACTTAATGTCCCTTTTCTAAACTTGGCAAAGGAAGGCATCTAAATGTGCCAACAGGGGGAAACTGAAGAATTGGAACTCTTGCATTTTAGCTAGTCGTCATGAAGGTAGCAGGCTAGAGGTTCTTGTGAAGACTTTAAGGAGTTGGGAAAAGTTGACCGCTTTTTGATTCCTAGCCTGAAGTTGCAATCCCACGCATCTCTGACTATATGCCTCCTTCCCCAGGAGTCCACATCATTTGACAAAAGGGACACCAGGTTCCGTGCTGTTTGTTTTTTTTTTTTTTTTATTAACAACATTCCCATTTCTAACCATAAAGCTTCCTGTCCTAATGTGCACCAATTTAAAACTCCATGTAGCTTGCTGTAGTTCAGCCAGTTTGAACAGATGGACTGAGGTACATCAGAGTCAAATATCTTTCTTTTTAGAATTTGGCTGCTTAAGTCACTTGTATTCCTGTTTCAGCAAGAGTTGAATGACTGGGGCTGTCAGAAGTTTACTCTTTGGTAAAACTCTGTCATAGGGTTCCCTGACAGCATATGTCAGCACAAGCACTGACAAGATGAGTCTGCTGAGAAGGTCTCCAGGATCTGTACTTTTCTCTCTATTGTTGGGTGGCAGGGGACCGTGTGTAAGCCAGGCAGGTTTGCAGAACCTCAGAGACATTGCCGCACAACCAACAGGATAAGTAGGAATCTAGAAACTGGGCAGAGCTCTATTTCGGCTAACCACAGATGGAGTTAAATCTCCTGAAGACGGTCTTTGGGCCAGAAGGTAGTTGCAGATACATACAAAAGTCTAGGAAAATGGAACATGGTGAAAACTATTTGGATGGAATTAGAGAAAAGAGGGGGAAGTCTTTATATAAATGAGAAGGAATTCTGGACAAAACGTATATATGTGTCAATATTGGAGGTGCCCCACTTGGATGCATGGAGAGTCCAGTAGAACTAACCTCAAGGAGACTAAGTTGAGCTGAAGACTCAAGACAAAACCTATAAACATTGATTCATGTGCCATTAGAACTAGTCTAGTTGGATTTTTTTGGTCAGTATTTGGACATTGTGTTTTATCAAACAAAACATTCCATTCCAAAACCCTAATAAAGGAAGAAAATCATCTATTATAAAAACACAAAGTTGAGAGTCTCCCCAGAGACCCATATATACTCTGCTGGGAATCTCTTGTACACATTGAGGTTGGAAAGACTGCTGAGGCTTGGGTGCCTAAACCTCGATGATGTGGATGAATGGACTCAGGAATTGAATGAGTCTACCTACAGATACTGGGATATTCAGACACTCTGTAAATAACCAACAAAATTTCCTTTTTCACGTAAGCAATATAGGAAGAGTTCTCATGTGATGTCTGTATGGTTATGTTATTCACCTTTTAGCACTAAGTTTCTGGTGTTCCATCAACACATGGAAATAGGTATTTTGTTATAAGAATTAAATAAGATAGTAATAATGATGCAGCTTACAAAGAGTCAAGAACCAAAAGCTTATAGGAAACCAAAACACTATATATTGTCACGTAAGTTCTGCCAGTGTCTTATTCCCTTTAAAAGTAATACGGTACAAAAAGTCCAGGTGTTTGTATCTGATACATGAGTTAATTTAATTCTATGTGTAAGCTTGAATGTTATTAAGACTTTGTTAGGCCTTGTTACAGATGAGAAAACTAAGATTTAGAAATATTAAATGATTTCTAAGTCCATTAAAAGGAATGCATAATTAAGCCCTGAAAAAAAATTCTATTTATACAGATATATCTGATTCTACTTGCTGATGCAATTTAATTTAATACATATATTAGAAGAAAAAAATGGTCATAACGACCTCATGAAAGGTTTTAAAAGTGTTTTTCCAGATTTCCAGCAAATAGGTGAAACCAACAAAGGGTTAACCATATCCGTATCTGCTTTGTAATTTTTTCCAACTTTCCGGACTCCAAGGAGCAGAGAAATCGAGAACTGCTGGAGTGCTCAGAGATGACACAAACTAAGCGTCCATTTGTCTCTCTCATCTAAAAATAATGATTAAAAATGAAATGAGGCATGATTCTATTTCAGGGACATGACTTACAAATCCTCCTAATTTCATAAAGCTAATTGATGGAAGAAGGATCGAAACTCCTCATTTTTAACTGCTAGTTTAGTGCCATTTTCCATAATGCCAAATGGTTTCCAGAAAAAAATCCAAATGAAAAACCAATCGAATGACCAAAACTTAATGATGTGGTAGTTACAATTCTTCCATTTCTTATAAAAAAATAGAGAATCAGGAACTATTGGAAGATATGAATTGCGAATATCAGTCTTTGTAACTTCTGTTGTATTCACTCCTGGTTTTCTGTTGATTTGCTTGCTTGTTAGATGTTGAATCTGCATTTTTACTAAGCCCTGTGCCAGTGCAGAACTTGATGTTATCTTCAAGATTATGGCCACTCACAGGGGCCCTTATCCTCCAAATGCATTAGCCCAACAAAACATATGGTTAACCTGAAATCAGGATCTGCAATCTCAAAACCCACTCTCATTAGGTGTGTCCAGATACAGGTAAATTTATAGCCCCAATCCCCAATGTGGAGCTGACACCACAGCCCACTCTTTCTCTCACTGGACAGAGGTGTGTTTTTATATAGAGTGGTCAGAAGAGGTCTCTTTAAACAGGTCACCTATGAGCAGAGTTCTGAAACCAGAGGTGGATGATGAGGACGCACTAACTTTCACACACTTCATGGATGAGCAAATTGAGGTTCAGAGAGATTAAGCAATTTGTTCAAGATCTCCAAACTGTGTCTTGAACAAGGAAAAATTCAAACCCAAGTCTATCTGACTCCAAATCAATAACCTTGTCAACACCTAAAAAGTGAGCATGTGAAATGAGTCCCAGAAGAACAGACATGTCGTGAAGATGCTCACACATATACACAACTTGAGACAGTTGGAAAGATAATAGGTCATCTTTTTTCTGCTATGTGTAATGCGCCAAGGCTGCTTTCATTCAGGGACATTTATCTCAGTTCAGCCCAGTGCAAGAGAGACTATTCAGATAGACTGGAGTCATCAAGAGCCAAACGAAAACTGGAAAATTTGCTTTTCCCTAGCAATTTGGCTCTGGTTCTCCTAATATACACAAAAACAGAATGATAAAAAAGGAAGAATTTAGACAAATATTTATACATATGGTGGGTGAGAACACCTGGCAGTGCAGGTGAGTCAGCTAAATAACGATATGCTGCCTGAAGATTCGACTCAGAGGAAAAGTGACACATTTTATAGTTAAATTTAATGAAAACCTGTTCTCCAAATGATCCCCAAACTTAACAGAAATGAAGGACTCCTTTATTTTCTTTTACATGCACAGACATTAACATGACAGGTCTCTCTGAGTTGACCCTTCATGACACATAAATTTGTAAGGATGGAATTTTAAATTCCTGCATCTTACCCAAACTTTGGATGGTACCAGTATCACCCCAGAATAAAATCCAGCCTTTGCAAGTAGAGCTTTTGCCATTAGTGTAATGCACAAATGCAGGCAACTGTAATGATTATTTAATTGAATATAGATGTTGGCTGAATACCAGTGCAAAGCACCATGCATTTTAAATCAATCATGATCCATATTAATTCAACACTCATAACAGGCCATTTCTTATAATAAATGTGAAAGGACAGAATCTCAGTCTTATGGGAGCTTATAACCTCCATAAACACATAGTCCGCATCCAATCTTTCATATTTTCATTGGGATATAAGGGGGATTTGATAAAAGTTTTAATTTGGCATCAATGAGTAAATTTTTTTTGCAAATGACTGGGGTATTTCTGAAAAAGAAATGTCATGTTTGGCAATGTTATTAGTTGCATTAATGTTCATTTATGCACAAATGGTTTTAAGAAGCTTGCTACTTACAGGCATTATTTTAGGTGATGAGTAAAAATTAGTGAATAACAACAACAAAGTAGTTCCTTAGAAACATATTCTAGTGGGGAAAGACACAACCAGTATAATAGTATGCACATTCTGCATATAACACTGCAGAAGATAACCACTGCAATGACTAAAACAAAAGATGAAGTAGGATCAAGGATAGAAGACAGAAGTAGTCTAGAGAATTGGTTTTGTACAGTATGTTCACAGAAATCTCTGACTATTGACTGGTCTTCAATTTTGAAGGAATACTGGAACTTGTTATGATAACATCTATGGATAGAGAATTGCAGAAGTGAAGAAATGCAAAGACTGTTTGGCATGTATATGTGTGCAGAGGTAGAGTAGGAGAACAGTGTCACTGTCACTGCCACAGAATGAGTGGGGGGAAGTGGTAGAAGAAGAGGCTAGAGAGAGGTATCCTCTAAATGGAGCAGAAGACCTCCATTAATGACACTGGATTTTCCTCTGAAAGAGATGGGATGTCCTTTGAGGATTCAGTATACAGAATGTTAATGGTTTTAGATGAGTATAGCCTGGATGTCCTACAAACTAAATGTTCATTACTCAGCACTTGCAGAATCTCAAAGTGAATTTTCACTTCCAAGAATAAGGATGTAGTTCTTAGACGTAATAAAGTTGAGTAAAGCATCGCTATCAAGCTGATATAGCCATTCTGACTTATCCATACCTACCTCATCTAAATTTGAATATGCTTTTAATTACATGATTGGCATTTAATGGCTGCGGACTCCTAATATTCACTAGGATAGGGAGGGAGGTGTTTTAAAAGACTTGCTAAAATTATTTGACTCTGCTCAAGTTATGTTCCAGTAAGCGTTCAATGCCCACAATGTTCCAGAACTTTAGCATTCATGATGGCATTTTCTATCTCCAGCACTCCATGTTAGAAGGATTACCATGATGGAAAGATTATAATATATCGACATTATATGATGAGGAAGCCGAAGTTTAAAGGTCCAAGCCGTTTCTTCATGGTCATAATTAGTTAAGAGGCAGTTTGGAACCACAAGTCAGGTGCTGTTTCTGTACCATTAAAGTTTCCCCCTTAGGAAGAGAAGAGTAATTCGGGTAGAAAAATGCAGAGAGAAACTGGAAGATCAAAAAATGACTTTGCACAGGATAAATCTGGCTGCCTCCTGGTCCTGCACTGCTAGGTATGTAGTCAAAATTATTGAAAATAAATATTCAAAAATGTACTTGTACGTGAATGTTCACAACAACCATACATAATAGCCAAAAGATGAACTTATAGTTAAGTCCATGTTAATCATGGAGTATCCATATTATGAAATAATATTAAGTCCTGCAAGGCATGATGCACTGATACAAGTCACAGCTTGCATGAACCTTGCAAACTTTTTGCTGAGTGAAAGTTAGAAGGAAAGAAAGAAGCTAGTCATGAAGGCCCTGATTTGTATGACTATTAGTAGTAAATATCTACAAAGGGCAGTTTCCAAGAACCCAGCAAAAGACTGAGGGAAGGAGGAAGAGGAAATAATTTTGTTGAACACAGGATTTTCTATTGGAGCAATTACTATATTTGAAATTTGATAGTGGTGGTGTCTGTACATCACAGAGAAGGTACTGATGAAATTGAATTGTTCAATTTTAACAGAACCCGTTTTATAGAATGTGAATCTTCTTCAGAAAACAGATATTGTAGCCAAGGAAATAAATACGGACAAAAAAGAAAAAAGGAAATGAATGGCTTGGGTTTGCTCATTGCTCTTCAAAAATAGTTGGGTTGATCACAATTAATACTGCATGGATGTGGTTTCCATTCATTCCTCATACAAGCAGGCTCAAAATGTCATTACACAGAATTATTACAATGTCTTCTTTATGCCACTCTATGTTTAGTGTTGCCATCTAATAATTCAAATGCAGAGTCACATTGTTTAATGTTCAGGCAAGACAGTAATGCACAACATGGTAGAACAAACTCCCTTCCCATTTCTGCTCCCTGGGTAATAACTGTTGTTAACAATTAGTCATGACTGTGTGTTTCACTTACTGATGGGCAACAAGTCCCAGAACATGAGGACTTACGAGGGAAAGGTTGTCACCCTTTGGAACTAATGACTAATGTCTCCCCTAAACTTATTAAATTGAATGAATCTGACTAGGGATTATAAAGAAGAGTTTTCTAGGAGAATCATTTTCTTTTAACTAGTTGACTGGTTCTATTTCAGTAAAAATTAAAAAACAAACAAACAAAAACTGCCATCACTGGTCATCAACCTAGTTAAATGAAGTGAGCACTGCAAGTTAAATCAGATAAGCTGCCATCCCATTGCACTAAAGATGACAAATCAACTGAAACAGATGAAGATGCAATGAAAGTAAATGAGCCCAAAGAGCTTGCAAATAAACCCTGCTTCACCTCATCAGAAAATACATGAACTCCCAATATGTTGTTGTCTTTTGTATATGGCATTTTTGACCTACTATGCCACAGATAAGGGCTTAGCATCTCAACAAGCACTGTTTTTGATCATTTAAGCCTAAGCATCTTTCTTAAAATAGTCAAGTGAGTTGTCATAAAGTCAAATAAAATATCTCCCATTTCTGGATCTGTTATCCAAATCAAGTGAGAAATTCAGAAATCAATAAACAAATGTTCACACCCTACTTTTAGTGCTACATTGAATAATTTACATGTTTTAAATGTAATCTGAACAGTATTCTTTGCTGGATGAATTTGTCCAGCTGCCTAACTCAAAGTATACAAAGATAAAAGTTTGGTGTTTTTCTCCGCACAGAAACAAATAGCATGGCATAATTTTTTTTTTATTATTATTCTTAGAC